>VMDO01008467.1:7502-83932 GCA_007922755.1 Pedetes capensis
GTCTGACTCATGCCATGGTATTTTCAGTGGCATCATATGGTTGTGAAAGCTGGACACTGAACAAGAGAGACAGAAAAAGAATTGATGCTTTTGAATTGTGGTGCTGGAGATGTCTATTGAATATACCATGGACTGCCAAAAGAACCAACAAATCTATCCTAGAAGAAGTGCAACCAGAGTGCTCCTTGGAAGCAAGAATGGCCAAACTGAGTCTTACATATTTCAGACATGTAGTCAGGACAGATCAATCCCTGGAGAAGGACATCATGTTTGGGAGAGTGGCAGGTCAACGCAAAAGAGGAAAACCCTCCGCCAGATGGATTGACACAGTGTGTGCAACAATGGGCTTAAACATAAATAAGATGGTTTGCCTGGCACAGAATCAGCAAGTGTTTTGATCTGTTGTACATAGGGTCGCTATGAGTCGGATTCGACTCAACGGCACCTAACAACAACAACAACATATGGTATTGCTTCCAACCAAGGAACTCACTTCATAACAAAAGAAGTGTGATGATGAGCACAGGTTCAAAGAATTCACTAGTTTTATCATTTCCCCATCATCCCCAAGCAGCTTTCTTGATACAACAATAAAATAGCCTTTTGAAAACACATTTACATTGCCAGCTAGGTGGCAATACCTTACAGGGCTTGAGCAAGGAGGTAGAAATGGGGGGGGCCCTCACTCAATATTACCTTTACTGACAAATTAGCAAAATTTTTCCTCCCTATAATATTGCTCTGCTGGACTACAGGTCTTAATTTCAATTGGAGGAATGCTTTCATCAGGAAACACAGAATGATTCTGAACTGGAAAGTAAGACTATCACCCAGCCATTTTGGATTCTTTATAACTTTGAATCAACAGGCAAAAAAGGTTATTAACTATGCTGGCCAGGGTGATCAATCCTAACTATGAGGGAGAAATTGGACTCCTCTGCCACAATGGGTGTGAGGAACACTATGTCTTCAATACAGAAAATTATTTACTGAGTTTTATAATATTACTATGCCCTGTGATTAAGGTCAATGGAAAAATACAGCTGCTCAGCCCCGGCAAGATTACTAATGGTCCAGATCCTTCATAAATGGAGGTTTGGGTCACTTCACCAAGTAAAAAGAACCATAACTGGCTGAGGTGCTGTCTGAAGGCAAAGAGGATATAGAATGGGTAGTGAAAGAAGGTAGTTATAAATACTAGCTATGAACATGTGATTAGTTATAGAAACAAAGACTGTAGTTGTTGAATATTCCTCCTTACTTTTATGAGTATGTTTTTGTGATCATGTATGTATATGTATATGTACAATATAAATATATATTTTTATCATCTGTGTGTATAGTATCTTCTTTTTTCTCCCTTTCTCTTTCTTCATTCTCTTATCACATAACATGAGATATATTGATTATCGTAGTACTTAGGTATTACCAGTTTTATATTGTAGTATTTAAATTACAAGATATTAAGGAGAAGAATAATATTACTTACGGGCTTCAACATTTTCTTTTGGGACAGAGGTTAGTGCATTTTCAATTGTACACAGGATATTTCTATCATATTTGTTGTTGTTAGGTGCTGTTGAGTTGTATCTGACTCATAGCAACCCTTATAGGGTTTTCAATGGCTGACTGTTTCTGGATTGCCTTGGGAGTGGATTGCCATGTCCTTCCCCCATTTTTGTGGTGCTGGAAATTGAACTCGGGACCTCAGAGACTGCAGAGTGGCACTCTACCAATTGAGCTAAATCCCAGCCACTTATATCATATTAGGTAGAATTATGACATTTTTATTGTCTTTGTTTGGTAATTGAGTATGATTGAAGACATATACATGTCTTCATAGATTCCTGGACTTGTGATGGTCAGTTTTATGTGTCAGTTTTACTGGGACATGGATATCCAGGGTGACTAACTTAGTTGTGCAATTTTAGTTGTGTCTGTGAGGGTATTTCTGGAAGAGACTAACATTCAAATCTGTAGACTGAGGAAAGCAGATTTCCCTCCCCCAATGAAGGTGGGCTTTAATGTTGCATAATATAAACAGAATAATGTTGGGGTAAGGGAGAATTCACTCTCTTTGCCTATTTTCAGTCTAGAGCATTAGTCTTCTGTACTCTGAAGAACATACACCATTAGTTTTCCTGGTTTGTATGTAGGCCTTTGGACTCAAGCTAGAGTAAAACTCTGTCTTGAGTCTCCATTGTGCAGGTGGAAGAGCATGAGATTTCTCAGCCTTTGTACTCATCTGACTCAATTCTTTGTATTAATATCTGTCTATCTATCTACCTATCTAATCTGTCTCTTATTTGTCCTGTTTCTCCAGAGAACCTGACAAATATAAGGTTAGGAATATAAATTTATGAAGCTAGAAATTATAATCAGATTTTACACTTATGATATGAAGCCCATTAATGGGAAAATTCCTCCAGTGCCATGTATGAAGTGGAAGTTTGGGTAGAAAAAGCAGAACATAAAAAACAAGAATATTGCCATTATTATCAAGATGTAAATCTTGAGTTTAATTGTTTCTATAATTGCATCTTGTTCTTCCTTTAGGAGGCAGAAGTAGGATCCTTGGAATCCAGAGGCAGACATATCCTTATGCCTCAATAATTGACCTGAAAGAAGACCCAAGGAATTGGACTTCACTTTTCTCACAGATTTTGATATTCTGTACTCAGGACGTGTTTCCTTAATGCAGGTCTACAAGATATTCCTATTTGTGAAAATGCCAGTTAAGACCATCTTCCCTAATTAGTATAGTAAGAAAGTGGCCACCTGGGAGGTGAATGCTAAGAGGGTCATCTGATGGCCTTCCTAAGATAACAGGTAGAACTTACTGGAGGCCTTCCTAGAGGGTCTTCTCTTGAGCTTATCAGTCAGTAGGAGTCTCCCTAGCCCCTGCCTCTTTGCAGCAGTTCAGAACATTGCATGGGGAGTTCTTCCTAGGGAGATTCTTGTCTGCCATTACATGCTCCCTCATAGAATATTTCTGATATTTTTGCTTTAAATCCAATAAAGGTAATTTTTGCCTTTTCATCTTGAATTTTCTGGTCCTGTTTACCTTCCCTGCCTATCATTTTCTCTACATCTCTATTTTTAGCTTTATTACATCTTTATGAATTTAAAGACAATAATTGCAGATCCTTGTATATGACTTAGATAAATCAATGTGATAGGAAGGTACACAGTTCCATAAAATTAGTGAGTCTACTGTGTGGACTTAGAGCTCTGGGAAGGCTTTCTCATAGGTATTTCTCTCTCTCCAGGTAAGAATTATAAATTGGACCAGGAGGTCTATGACAGGGGTGTAGGGACCCTCTGGGATCTGGAGGGGTGTCTCCAGGTCCAACTGAGTTGTAGAAAGTCATCTACCTCCCTTGTATATTGTGATAATGCCCCTTTGGCCTTAGTTAGGAGTTATTATAACATAAATACTTCAAGTCCTGAATTATAAGGAAAGAGGAAGAAGGAACATTTTTTTAATTTTATGAAGAAAGGTAGATATTTAGAGGGGAGTATTAATTTATAAAATTTAGAGTAAAATAAGAGAAAAAAGGAAAATGAACATATAGGAAATAGAAGTTAAAAATGTAAGAGAATTAACATCCAAATAAAGGTTAATGATTAGAAATTAAAAAATAATAAAAAGATAAAGTGGCTGAAGTTTAAAGTAAATGAGAAAAGGCTAGAGGCCAATAAAATGAAAGGTTAAAGCCATGAAAGTGAAGGAGATGAAAGATTAAGGTATAGGGGATAGGATGAAAACTAAAAGTACAAAAGTCCATGAGATTGACAATGAAGCACAGGAAATGACATGCAAAAAGTGAAAAAGTATAAAGATGAAAAAGATTTGGGGAAAATCACTCAAAAGAAAATAAAAACAAAAAGCATGAATACTAGAAAACTAGATAAATTAAGTCTGCAGCCATAGCACCCTGGTGACTGATCCTGCCTGATCCCTGAAGCTGAGAAGTGTGGGGCCTGGTTATTCCTTGGATAGGAGACCACTTGGGAATACCAGGCATTTCAGGCTAGGGAGAAGGACCTGGTAACCCATTCCCCCAAACAATCCACTATTGAAAACCCTATGAATAGCTGAGAAGCACTGACAATAATATCGGGCATGGCACAGTGTTGGAGAGTGTTTCATCTGTTGCACATAAGGTCGCTATGAGTTTAGGAGACTTTGGTCCAAGGCAATGGAACATTCTTGGATAGTCAAGATAGCCAACCTCTCCAATGGGGAACATCTCAGGTTAGCCTTTTGAACATACCTGAGATACTTCCTGGTCTCTTCATCTATAATTTTTTGATATTAACAACTCAGCTGAAGTGTATCTAAGAGTCCTTTCTCTTTTTCCCTCAGTGTGCAACAAAACACCCATGAACTGTGAAATTTGGTGCTCTTTTGTATTTCTTGATATTCTCTGATTATTTTATTGATGCGTTTTTAAGTTCTTCCTAAAAAGTGAAATGGTGGAGAGGAAGGGTACTTTTAGATCATTGTCTTAGTTTAGATGTCAAATTCATGCTGCTATGAAATTTCATGCTACCTTGGTAAGGAGAATTTTGTAACTGTCAATCCATTCTCTTTCCCACTGTTTTGAAGGTATTGTTTCTTGCTGGAAGAGAATTCTCTTATCAAATTCTTCTCCCATGACAGGTGGAATGTGCTTATACTCAAATATCTGCTCATATTGAACTAAAATGTCTTAGTCATATTTCTACATTTTTAGGAAGGGATTCTATTTAGCCCATCTTGACTCAACTTTGGTCTAGCATAGGGACAGGTAAGGAAAGCAAAGCTTTGTTGCATTCTGATATGAAAGAGCTTAGGGAGACTTTGGAAATGAGAGAGAGAGAGGTACCTTGGAGTTGCTGCAAGATTTGATGGAAGTGGAATGAAGAGAGGAGAGACTTTCATAAATGGTGCTATGTGAACTATGTATTTGAATTCCTTTTGTGCCTTATGAAAAATACAATCAAGGATTTGGGATTACACTGATTTTTGGTTGTTGGGTTGTATTTGTTTGTGTAGAAAACCCATTCTAAGAGTGACATATCTGGATGTTGGCTTTACAGAAACTATAATAAGAATTCCAAATATATAAAACAAGTTTAGTGAACTGCTGAATGTAGTAAAGTTATTTGGGAAATGAAATATGATGGAAGTAATTGAGGAATGTAAGAAAGGAAGGAATAAAGTACAAATAAAGACTAATTTCCTTTTTACACCTTTTAAAATTCTTTTTGAGTCAATACTATATATAAGTGCTATAGAGTATGTAAAAATGAACAAGTCATTTGCTTATAATTTAATGAGAGAGATAATGGATTAAGCAGCAAGGAAATAACAAAGAACGGGGTGATAAATGTCAAAAGAAGGCTTTGTTCAGAGTTATGGAGATTTTTCAGAAAGGAGATATGACAGTGACCTGCATGGATAAAAAGGGCTTCAAGAACAAGTCAACCTTATTGTGAGTGTTGCAGAGTCACTAGACGTATGGTTTTAGAGGTTGGAATTGGGATGAGTGATAAGACGGGGAAGAAAGAAGGTCTCAGTAGTTAAGGAAAGCATGGATTTGATGACTGTTTTCAGAAGAGTGGCAAATGGATATTTTGTAGTGGAGAATTAGGTTCAAGAAGGTAAATGGCGAGAGTTTTTGAGAATTATTTAGACCAGATCATGAATCCTGTTAAATATTCAAGATAAAGAATTTGTACTCTCAGCTATTGGTCAATGATTGGGATCTTTGAAGCATTTTGATCTGGTGAGTGACATAGTTGAAGTTATAAAGTGAAATAGTACTAGACTAAAGGAAGGAATATAAAGAAGAGGAATAAGAAGTAGCTAGAAATATTAGGGTGATTGTGTTAAGATGGCAGGCAGGCTACCCACATCCACTCCCTCTTAAGATACTTCTTTTGAAATTGTGTAAAAGCAACACTTCCTAAAAGCAATGGAAAACAAGAAAGGATTTCCAGGGAAGCAGAACTATTTTGCAATATTTCTGAAAGAGAGAAACCAGAGTGGTCAGCTGGATGGGCAAAGGAAACCGAAGAGCCAAAAGCCGAAAATATGAACAAGTAATAGGATTGCTATGGAAATAAGAAAAATTGGAGGATGGGCATAGGTGACTAAACCAGAATTGATTCAAGTTAGGCTTGTTTGTTTGTTTGTTTGTTTATTTATTTATTTATTTATTTTTGCAATACTGGGGCAATGAACCCAGAGACTCACACATACTTTTTTTTTTTGCAGTACTGGGGGTTGAGCCCAGGGCCTCGCACTTGCATGCTCTGCAAGTGCTGGACCGCTGAGCTGCACTCTCAGCCCATTTTCTTACTTTCATTTTTGAGACTGGGTCTCGCTAAATTACACAGACTGCCTCTGGTCTCAAACTTGGAATTCTCCTGCCTCCGCCTCCCAAGCCGCTGGGATTACAGGCGTGCGCCACCTCGCCCGGCTACACATACTTTTCAACTACTCTACCACTGAACTGCACCTCCAGCCCCTTTTTACATTTTTTATCTGAGACAGAGTCTCCCTGAGTTAGTATAGGCTGCCTCTGGCCTTGAATCTATGATCCTTCTGACTTTACCTCCCAGGTTGCTGGAATCATAAGCATGCACCACTGCATTTGGCTCAAGTGGGGTTTCATCAAGTTCCATCTCCTGGAAATTTGGAAGTAAGGCTAAGATATTTTAATTTAATATGAGCAGCTCTATTTTTTTTTTTTTTTTGGTGGTACTGGGGGGTGAACCCAGGGCCTGGCACCTACATGCTTTGCAAGTGCTGGACCACTGAGCTGCACTCCCAGCCCATTTTTTTTTTTTTTTTTTTTACTTTTTGAGACAGGGTCTCACTAAGTTATGCAGACTGCCTCTGGTCTCGAACTTGCGATCCTCCTGTTTCCCCCTCCTGAGCTGCTGGGATTACAGGCATGCACCACCACAACGGCGCATGAGCAGAACTTTTAAATGTAAATACAAGGGCTATGGAGTGGCCATCTTTGATCTGCAGTGGGAGAAGCATATTTGCAGAGAGACAACCACACAAGATGTGGTTAAAGAAACTTACTTTCCATAGCTTTATAGCCTGTGGTGGTGGATGGAAGCAACTGTCACTGGCTTCCATCAGACAGCACAGTGGACTATTACTACATTCCTAACTCAACTTTTTGGGAGAAGGACCTGGCAATCCACTCCCAAGGCAATCCTGAAACAATCAGCCATTGAAAACCCTATGAGGGTCGCTATGAGTCGGATACCGACTGGAGGGCACACAACAACAACAACAACAACAACTCAACTTTGCCTGCAGCTGTAGCCCTGTGGCATCCCATCCCATCAGATCTCAGAAGTTAAGCAGGGTCGAGCCTGGTTAGTACTTGGATGGGAGACCGCCTGGGAATACCAGATACTGTAGGCTTGGGAGAAGGACCTGGCAACTCACTCTCAAAAATCTATCAGCCACTGAAAACTCTATGAGTAACAGAGAAGCATTGACAATAGTGTTTCGCCTATTGTACGTAGGGTTGCTATGAGTCAGACATTGACTTGATGGCACCTAACAACAACAACAACTCAACCTTAAATTAGTAAAATTTATTTTCTTGTTACTTGGATAAAATCTTAACAGATACTGTAAATATTAGGAGTTCTAAGTAAAGATTATCCCACATATAGCAGGGCTACCCATGGTGACAGGTTTCAACTGAACTTCCAGACTAAGACAGACTAGGGAGAAGGACCTGGCAGCCGACTCCTGAAACAATTAGCCATTGAAAACCCTATGAGTGGCAGAGAAGAATTGTCAAATATAGTGCCAGAAAATGAGCCCCCCAGGCTGGAAGACATTTAAGAAATGACTGGGGAAGAGTTGCCTCCTCAAAGTAGGTTGGTTGAGAATGGTTGAGAATGGAATATAGTCCATGGTACTACTCCTTTTGCTGATGTTGCATGACTCAAAATGAGAAGAAACATAGTGACTGCAACATTGGGCTGAACCATAAAAAGATTGTATGTGTGACACAGTGTTGGGAAGTGTTTTGTTCTGTTGTACATAGAGTCGCTATGAATTGGACCAAACTCCCTGACACCTTACAACAAAGAAAAGGTTAAGCAAGAATTTTTCTAGACGGTGGATGAGAAATGACCATTTTAAAATTTATTTACTTTCTTAAAAGTATCGTGAGAACTGGGTTGAGAGATGTTAGAAACTAATGTAAACTTGAAAGCAATTCATTTAACCAGTCATAGGTCAAATTAATGTTGTCTGATTGCATTGAAAAGAAAAAATACTGCTGGAAGTACTCTGTTACCTCTTAATTTATATCAGACTTTTTGATTAATAGTTTGAGGTGAATTCCAGTTTCATAGAACCGTAACTTCAGTCAGTCTTTAGAAATATTTCTCTGGCTTAATGTATTGTTATTTGTAATATTGTTCCTTAAAATTGAAAATAAACTCAATATTCTTTTTCTAGCTCTCAAATTGACACTATCTTCTACATAGAACTAATTTGTTCTTTTTCTGATATATTACTGAAATAGCTAGTAACTTCCTATATTTGCATGTCCAAAGTCCATCTTCAGACTGCCTCATTCACTCTGAAATAGCAAAAAATTCTTTGCCCAACTATGTGTTTTAGTTTTTCATTTGGAAATTATAGTCCTGGGGCTAAATTCTCCTTCCTGCAGGGCAGAGCAATTTTACTCTCTGCCGAGCTCTGATTTTTCATTTCATCCATTTTCTGGAGAGAACTGGGGTCACTGGTTAATGCTGGTTTTCAAACAGCTTTTCATGCCGTGGCCCTTGAATAGTCCTAGCAGTGCAGAAAATTGTTAGGGAGGTTTACATGTTTGTTTTCAGAGTCACTTTCTCGTTGCCACTCCCTCCCTCTTGGTTTTATTTTCCACCTTCTAGCATCCTTATGTGTGTGAAGACAGCTTCCTATCTCCCCAGGAGACCTCTGCACCAGAGAATTGCTCCTTACATATATTATAGCCTTTTACTCCACAAGCATCCAGTCTCCTATCTATGTGAAAACATTTTTGCTCCATTTCAAATACCTACATTCATTTTTATATGTTAATGACTGAAAGTATCTTAGAATATTATGCAGCTAGAAAACCTATGAAGGGTTTAATTTTGTTGTTTTTTTTTTTGGTGGCACTTGTAGGTTGAACCCAGGACCTTGCACATCTTTGCAAGTGCTCTACCACAGGGTTGCACCCAGCCCATTTTTTATTTCTTATTTTGAATCAGGGTCTCACTAAATTATGTTGGCTGCCTCTGGCCTTGAACTCATGTTCCTCCTGCCTCAGCCTCCTGACTCACTGGGATTACAGGGGTGTGCCACTGGGCCCGACCACTTATGTAGTTTTAACTAGAGTCTTTAAATGGTTAATTGAAGGAATGACTTGTGAAGGGAATGTCAGGCCTAATGATAGGATTGTTAGTATAATGGATGTAGACCTGGGTCTATCTGTGACCTCTTTGTGAGTTGATGTTTCTCCCAAATGTCTGTACACTGTCCTAGGAATGTGCCCTGGTTTCCTGGGCATGGGCTTACTACTGCCATTGTTTTGCTGATTACACCAGAGTGGGTAATTGAGTTAAGCTGGCTCAGTCAGATTCTCTCTCCATAAATCCAAATTTGGAATTGAGAGAGAGTGTTGCAAGTAGAGAGGTGCAGAGTGAAGACACCAGTGGAGTCCTGGAGGGCTTGTGTGGTGCTCAGGCTTTCCTGGGCTCAGCTCAGTGAGATATTCTTGAAAACATAAGAGGTGGTGGGTGATAACAGTCCTTAACTTCAGAATTGCCCCTCACATTCCTGTTTATAAGACTTGATGCTGTTGGTGTGTCTGGAAATACTGTGTGGGTTACCATTTTAAAGGAGAATTCTATTTATATTGGTTAGAAATATAATACCTGCTGCTGTATCACCCTGGCATCTGATCCCATCAGACCTTGGAAGCTAAGCAGGATTAGCCCTGGTTAGTCATCAGATGGGAGCCCACCTGGGAACACCAGGTGCTGTAGGCTTTGGAGAAGGATCTGGTAGCCCACTCCTAAAAAACAATCAGCTATTCAGAACCGTATGAATAGCAGAGAAACACTGACACAGTGCCAGGCATGGCACAGTGTTGGGGAGTGCTTTGTTCTGTTGTACATAGGGTCACTAGGAGTGGGACATGACCCCATGGCACCTAACAACAACAACAACAACAACAACAGAACTATAATGGCTTATAACCTATGAGGAAGAGAGAGAGCAGTGTGGGCTAAAATTTGGGGGTTAAGATAGTGTTCGAAGAGAAATATTGTCTTAAAATGAAATGTAACTCCTATGTGGAGAGGAGATTTTCTCATCTGGGAGTAATGCATGGGATGCAGGTGGGATAAGAAGCAGATCTCAGCTCCTACTGTTTTTTTTTAAGTTGGTAAGCAGCCTAGTCTATCCAAGTTCCCTAGGCAAATATGAACTCTTTCAAAATGGTTGCTAGGATATGAAGAAGCTTAGAAAGCTTTGACCCTGGGTAATGCTTAGTGTCTGTTGAATGATTTCCATGGGCATTGCATTCATTATATTATTGAAATTTCACAGAATCCCTATGGAATGGATTCCCTTATTATTTCCATTTTACAGATAAGAAAATTAAGGAAGCCCTGAGTAAGTGATTTGCATGCTGCATGCATGATAGTGTTATGAAGTTGGACACAGACTCAGATGGTGTGGCTGTACCTGCCAGACACTATAGTTTTGGCTACTACTCTGTCTACCTCCTTTCATGAGAAGACAAATCTACTGGAGACCCCACAGTCCAGGCAGAGAAAAGCATCCCAAACAGAGATATTACTTGTGTCCTACCTCAGTTGCTTCACTCATATGGTATGTCCTTCTCTAGGCAATTGGTTTACTACCTAGAGGGTAGGCTATGGCAACATTTAAATGAAAGATACTACACAAGCATTAAGCAATGAAAAAAATCACTGACCTTTCTTCATGCTTGGGAGAGGTGCTTCCACTCCTGTCAATTAGGCCACTGGTAATAAACATGGGGCTTCTGGAGTTAGGAGGTATAGCTAACACAAACGTTTCTCTCTCTCTCTCTCTCTCTCTCTCTCTCTCTCTCTCATTAAAATGCCCTTTGTTAATGATATTTTCTAAATGATTCTTAGTTCTTAGGGAAAAACTATCACAGAGATAATATATGGCTGGGATTTGGCTCAGTGGGTAGAGCACTGTGCTGCAGTCTCTGAAGTCCCGAGTTCAGTTCCCAGCACCGCAAAAATGGGAGAAGGGCAATCCACTTCCTAAAGCAATCCCGAAACAGTCAGCCAATGAAAACCCTATTGAGGGTCACTATGAGTCGGATACCAACTCGATGGCACCTAACAACAACAAGCTTCAGGGTTTTTGAAATTTAAACCTACATACCTGCTTATTTGCTATCTCCTTGTTTGCTTACTTTGCCTGCATTTTTTTTTTTTTGCTAACTGATGGCAAAAAAATAATGTTACTAACTGATAGGATTCAAGGGAGCAAATGTGGAGCTGAGTGTTGGGGAAGTGTTTCTGTCCCACAGATCAGGTGGTTTATGCACCTGTCCCTCACATCTGGGGTTCAGATGCAGTCCTCAAAAATGGGTAACAGTACATTTCTCTCAGGCTTGAATCAAAACAAAATCTCAGACGATCTTCCTACAAAGAGCAGGGAGATTCTGTCTTTCCTATGGGGTTGGATATTGCATTTTCTACTCCCTTCCTTCTTTCCTTCCATGCAGTACTAGGGAGTCGAACCTAGGTCTTCACGTATGTGGCCCCATTTTATTTCTCCTCTCTTCTCTTCTCTTCTCTTCTGTTCTCTTCTCTTGTTCTCTCCTCTTCTCTTCACTCTTCTTTTCTTCTCTCTCTCTTTCTTTTTTTCCCAGTACTGAGGATCAAACACTGGTACTTATGAGACAAATGCTCTATCACTGAGCTAAATCCTTAGTACCCCCCCTTTTAGTTTTGTATTTCAACACAGGATCTCACTGAGTTGCACAGACTGTCTCTGGCCTTGAACTTGTCCTCCTAGCTCAGCCTCCTGAGTTGTTGCAATTATAGGTGTATGCCACTGTGCCTGGCTAATTTTCTATTTTTTATTCCTCTGGTGCACATTGGGAGTGTGACTGACCCATGAAAGCTCTTCCAGTCCTGGTTTTTATGATATTTCCCCCTCTTTCCAAAAATGTAGTTATTACAAAAGAAGCACAACTGCTCCAGCCTCTTCAAATATGGAATAATGACATTTTCATAGCAAGTGATTGTAGGAGGAAGTGTGGGGATGTTGACTGGCTGAAACCCTGAGGTTTTCAAAGGACCAGAGAAAGGTCGTTCACCTCTTAGGAAGTGACAGTTGTGAAAACAAGCCAATTTTAGAATTTGTCATCTTGAGTTAACAGTGTACTCTCTTGTAGTTACTGATATCTGTCAGAGTAAATGCCAGCAGTAAAGAGCTTGCCTGCAGGCTTGCTGAGGAGGTAGAGCCTTGCATTTCAGGCCCCTGAACGTTTCCTTGGCTTGCTGGAGGCAGATGTTGTCCAAAGAGCTTTGTCCGGGGAATCATGACACTTCCTTTTTTCCTGGCTGTGATGCCCTCAAGCTTCTTGGCATGGCTTTTCATGCATCTCTCTGGTTCTCAAATCCTTCCGTCTGTAATATATATGAACTGGACAAGATTAGCTATGATATGCTTTCTGTTTTTTATTAGTAATTTTTTTTAGTGGAAATCCATGAGTTTCATCATGACTTTTCCATATATGCATATCATTGTACATTGCTCATGTTCACCCTCAATTACCCTCCCTCCCTTCTGCTGATCCCCTTCCTCCCCACACATAATCCCCTTTCTGCTTGCATGTTTTGTATGTATATATATTTAAATCCAGGTTCTGCCTAGTAAAATCCTTTCTTGCTTAAAAATCCTATAATTTTAATTTCTGGATAAATGCTAGAAATCATAGTGATCGCTGAATTATTGTGTCCCCCCCCTTTAAAAAAATCTAGGAAGTAATTGCCTCAAAAAGTCCTTGTCAAGTTTTTATCATTGTGGCTGAACAGTTTGCCAGTGGCATTCTGGGAGAAAAATGCCTTTTTAGCAGTTGTTGTTGTTGTTGATAGGTGCCATTGAGTTATGTCCGACTCATAGCTACACTCATAGGGTTTTCAATGGCTGATTGTTTTGGGATTGCTTTGGGAGTGGATTGCTACATCCTGCAGTATTTCCTCTAATTATTTCTTTTCTTTTTTTAACTATTCAATTAGTAAAAGTTTATTGTAGACTAATATTTCATAACATGTATATTTGCCATATATAAGTCACATTTCTTTTTCTCCCTTTATTAGTTAATGATGATGGGGTACAGAGTAATACAGCATTGGCTTTTTCCATTATGGATCCTTTATATCACTTCTAGCAACACTTTCATCGACCTGCAAAGTTTATGGAACCTTATGGCTAGTTTATAGTCTAAATCTTTCTTGATTGGCAGGAAGGGAGGTCTTGGCTGTTGCCAGACCCATGACTTTGCATCTTGTGTTCTAAGCCAGTGTCCTATCGTTACCATTGTCCTAGTAACCCTGGCTCAGAAGTGCTTCTTTTAGTATATCTATGCTTGGATATTGGGCTGGGGTTTAGCTTAGTGGGTAGAGCGCTGCTCTGCACTCTGAGGACCTGGGTTCCATCCCCAGCACTGCAAAAATGGGAGAAGGATGTGGCAATCAACTCCTGAAGCAATTCTGAAACAATCAGCCTTTGAGGGTCCTATGAGTCAGACTCTACTCTACCACACCTAACGGGAACATGCCTGCTTATTAGCCCTACAAACAATACTGTGTTCAGGGAGATGAATATTAAAACCATAGTTCTTAAAACTACAAAGCCAACTGAGCCATTATGAAAACTATGATGCTCAGTTTCATGTGTCAGCTGGGCTAGGCTACAATCCCCAGCGATTCAATCAAATGCTAACCTAGGCATTGCTGTGAAGGTATTTTGTAGATATGACTAATGTAAATGATAAGTTGACTTTAAGTAAAGGAGATTATCTTGGATAATGTGAGTGGGCCTCATTCAATTACTTGAAAATCTTTAGTGCAGAACTGAAGTTTCCTAGAAGAAATTCCATGTGTGGCTACATCTTCAGTCTGCACTATGTAATGGTTTGTTCTAAGGATTAAAGATTTGCCCATGTAGGCCTTACAGTTGCATAAACCAATGCCTCAGTACAAACTCCTTAATATATATATCTCCTCCTGATTTTGTTTTTCTGCTAGATATCTGGTGGATACAGAACCCTATTTCCTGCATTATATAGAGAAAGAAACTAGTGTTCAATCTGTAGGATTCATTATTGGGAGAGCCAGGTGCTATGACTCTAAAACCTCTAAACTTCTCACAGAACTACATTCCTATTGTGTTGAGTCTAGTTGTCAGTATGGACACAGGGCATGGGCATAATGCATGAAGGACTCCTGCCTTATGACCCTCTGCCTCCAAATATGTCCACTGTGGCTTGGTAGATGTGTTCACCATTTTTCAATAGCTTCTATGCAAAGTGATGCATGATGTGGTAGAAGTGAAAATATAGTACTGAGGAGCATTATATCCTTGGATATATAGCAATGAGGTCAAGTGCTTAGATTTTGGAGAAAGTCATTTAACAAGATGTTGAGCAATACTGGAGTCTTAGAAGGGCCATCCTGGCAGCATGTGCATTCCATAAGGTTCCAGAAAGTGTTTGTAGGGGTGCAAAGACAATTCTTATTTAGGCCCTTCACTGGACAAATAAAAGCTCTAGAACAGAAGTTCTTAATTTTTTTGAAGCCAACTGAGGTTCCATAGAGAATATAATGTATTTTCTCAACGGAGGCACCACTGACATTTTGATCCGGATAATACCTTGTTTGAGGGGATGTATTGTACATTACAGAATGGTCAGCAGCATTTCTGGCCTCTACTGGCTTCTACAAGCATTTTCTCACTTGGAACAAATAAGCTGTATCCAAACATGGTCAAATACCCCTGGAGGGCAAAATAATTCTTGGTTAAGAAACAATGGTCAGATCCAGGCCTGGGAGCGTACACTTGTAATCTCAGCACTCAGGAGACTGAGGCAGGAGGATCTTGAGTTTGAGGTCAGTCTGGGCTTCATAAAACCAAACCAAACCAAATCCAAACAACATCAAAACAACAACAACAAAAAAACCAAATAAAAATAATAAAACAACATCAGTCATGCTCTTATTCTAGTATTTGATGATCTCTTCTGTATTACTCTTTGATATATTTTTATGGAATTGCCATGGGTGAACATGTTGTCTTCTAGCTGGAATAGCAGTTATTTGAACAGAGGGGAACATGTCAAATGATGTTGTGGCATAGTGTGTGCATCTAGAGAACTCTCAGTGAACACTGGTTGATTGGCTGATTGAAAGAGCAGAGTTCTCTGAGTTCCAACTTTCTTACATGTAAGCAGTATAGTGGAGGGGTTCAGAGTATGTGCTGTCTCCCCTACTTCCATCCAAGGCATAGTACCTTTGATCCTTTTTGTTGTTGTTTTAAGGTACCCTCCTGTCAATGTCTGAGTCACAGCGACCCTAGGTACAACAGGAGAAACACTATTGATAGTGCTTGTCTGCTATTCATAGGGTATTCAATGCCTGATTGTTTTTTGGGAGTGGGTTTCTGGGTTCTTCTCCCAAGCCTATAGCACCTGGTGTTCCCAGGTGGTCTCCCATCCAAGTACTAACCAGGCCTGACCCTGAGTAGCTTCCTAGATCTGATGGGATCAGACGCCACAGTGGTATAGCTACAGGCTTGCTCCTTTTTAGCTATGTTAAAAATGGGTAAAGTTCTATAAACTCTATAAGCCTCAGATTCTCATTTCTAAAAGGAGGAAATTATAGATTTGTTTTGACCTAAAATTAGGTTCTTCCAGCATTGGGCCCCAAAAGTCACATTGTTATTCTTAAGTATTTTTGAGTCAGGTTTGACTAGTAGTGACCCTATGCACAACAGAATGAAATACTCCTTGATTCTGTGCCAGGCACATGATCTTTTTTTATGTTTAAGCCCATCGTTGCAGACACTGTGTCCACCCATCTAGTTTAAGGTTTTCTTTTTTCGTTAACCTGCCACTCTCCCAAACCTGATGTGGTACTCCAGGGATTGGTCCGTCCTTACAACATGTCCAAAATATGTACGATACAGTCTAGGCATCCTTGCTTCCAGGGATCACTCTGGTTGTACTTCTTCTAGGACAGATCTGTTGGTTCTTTTGGCCATCCATGGTCCATTTAGTATTTATCTCCAGCACCATAATTCAAAAGCATCAATTCTTCTCCTGTCTCCCTTATTCAATGTCCAGCTTTCACAATGATATGATGTGATTGAAAATACCATGGCATGAGTCAAACTCATCTTCATCTTCACTGTGACATCTTTACTTTTCACCACTTTAAAGAATTCTTTTGCAACAGCTTTTCCCAATGCAGTGTATCATTTGATTTCTTCAAGGTCTTTTAAATTTTTATTTATTTATTTATTTATTTATGGTACTTGGAGTTGAACTCAGGGCCTTACACATACTTTTGAAGTGCTCCAACACTGAGCTGTACCCTCAGCCCACTTTTTGTTTTTTTATATCTTTTTTTAAAAACTCTCCCTTTATTAATAAATGATGATGGGGTACAGAGTAATACAGCATTGGCTTTTTCCATTATGCATCCTTTACATCATTTCTGGCAATACTTTCATCAGCCCACAAAGTTTATGGAGCCTTATGGCTAATATGTAGTAAAACTCATATGGGTATTTAGGTTATATTCCCCTATTTTTCCAATGTACTCATGAACTTGTGCTGTTTACATTGAGAACATCTTCTCCCCCTTCTTCCTTCCACATTTCTTTTGATTTCTTGATTGCTGGCTCCGTGGGTGTTGAAAATTTCAAATAAAGCAAAATCTTGGACAACCTCAATCTTTTCTCCATTTATCATGAAGTTGCTTATTGACCCAATTGTATGGATTTTGGTTTTCTTGATGTTAAGGTGCAATCCATACTGAAGACTGTGTTCTTTGATGCTCATCAGTAAATGTTTCAAATACTCTTCACTTTCAGCAAGCAGAGTTGTGCATTTTTCTAATACAAGTTGTTAATTAGTCTTCCTTCAATCATGATGTAACCTTCTTAAAGTCCAGCTTCTCATATTATTTGCTCAGCATAGAGATTGAAGAGGTACAGTAAAGGATACAGCCCTAACACACAACTTTCTTGACTTTAAACCAAGCAGTATTTCCTTGTTCTGTTCAAGCAACTGCCTCCTGGCCCATGTACACATTCCTCATGAGTACAATTAAGTACTCTGGTATTCCTGTTCTTCTCAATGTTAGCCATAGTTTGTTATGATCCACATAGTGAAATTGCTCTGCGTAGTCAATAAAACACATTTAGACATCTTTCTGAAAAAAGTCACATTATTATTATTATCATTATTATTATTATTACCG
The DNA here is from genome assembly GCA_007922755.1 of Pedetes capensis. NCBI lineage: Eukaryota > Metazoa > Chordata > Mammalia > Rodentia > Pedetidae > Pedetes > Pedetes capensis. The sequence goes on from VMDO01008467.1 coordinate 25,065, forward strand.
CTGTTGTTGTTATTCACTTCCCTAATACAGGACCTAGCTGATGGCTGAGGCAGTGAGGAAAGCAGCGAAGAGGTTTGTTGCTGTGAGTTGCCTGGTGGAGATTAATTCCAGATCTCAGCCAGTGAGGACAGTTCATTTTCTCCACAATCTTCAGTGCGTCTACCCACAGAGGAACTCCTGGGCAGTTCAGCAGAGAGGCATCTGTCCTCTGAGCCTCCCTCACATGGTCCAGAGAGGCTACAATTACGGTTATTAGTTTCTTAGGGCATCTTAGCAGCAGGAAGCAAACCTTGCATATTTTCAGCAGCAGTAAGTAAACAGTATACATTCCCCTGCAGGATAATTAGAAAACCAAAGAGTTTGTGCTGTGAAATAAAGTAGGGAGCCAGTTGTTCAGGATTCAGTCAAAACAGCCACTTGATGAAGGTCCCCTGGAGGTCTTTGGAGATGTGTGGAATAGGGGTGCCGTAGGTGAGCCCCCCTGCTTGGAGAAAGGGGGAGCCTTCAGACAAAATGTTCTAACTGGCTCTTAGTGTCTCCTGCCCGAGCTGCTCAGAGATGAGCTTGCCGCCCAATTAGGCAGCCTCTGGGGAGATTGCTTTCATCAAGCCTTGTTAAGAGGGAAAATAACAGAATGTGCTCACTGCCTTCAAATTTACTTTGAGGCCTGCATTTAGCTGCCAGAAGGAAATGTTTATCTTTCCCCTGAGTTGGTAGGCGAGCCCTGGAATTAACAGGTGCTGTTTCTCCAAATATTGCTCAGTTCAACATGGTCATTATTCCTTTCCATTGCTAGTGATTAATGACCAGGAAAAGGAGGACTTTGCATAGGTCATAAAGAAATCAAGAAGTGTTTTGGAAGAAAACTCTCAGACACTATCCAGAGTTTGAAGACTCAGAGCTTTGCACACCATTCAATCCACTGGGAATTGGTGACAGAGGCACACAGCTATTGTACTTATTGCACGTAAGCACCATTTTTATTACATAACTCTCTCCCTGCAAATCTTCATTGGCTCTTCAATACCAATGCATTGTTGGTATAGTATATTATCCATACTATATATTTTTTAATTCCTTAGCCTGGATTTTAAGACTGCCCATAGTGTAGCACATGTCATTATAATGTGCAAGGAGCTGGAGGCAGAAAAACAAAAGGGAAGAACACGCTCTGTGTTTCTCAAGCTTAAGGAAGTGAAGAAAAAATTCAAGCCTCGAGTGGCAATAGTGAAAGATTCTACAGGGAAAATATTAAATGATGCAGGAAACATCAAAAGAAGATGGGAAAAATACACAGAGTCATTATACAAGAAAGAATTGGTAGATGACCAACCATTCAAGAGGTTGCATAAAAAGAGGAACCAATGGTGTTGAAGGACGAAGTGGAAGCTGCCTTGAAAGAACTGGCGAAACACAAGGCTCCAGGAATTGATGGGATACCAATAGAGATGTTTCAACAAACAGATGCAGCACTAGAGGTGTTAATATGTTTATGCCAACAGATATGAAAAACAGCTACTTGGCCAACTGACTGGAAGAGATCCATATTTGTGCCAATTCCCAAAAAAGGGATCCAACTGAATGTGCAAACTATCGGGCAATATCATTAATATCACACACCAGCAAAATTCTACTAAAGATCATTCAGAAGCGACTGCAGCAGTATATAGACAGGGAATTACTGGAAAATCAAGCGGGATTCAGAAGAGGGTGGGGAACTAGGGACATCATTGCTGATGTCAGGTGGATATTAGCTGAAAGCAGAGAATATCAGAAAGATGTCTATCTATGTTTTATTGACTACGCAAAAGCATTTGATTGTGTGTATCACAACAAATTATGGATAACACTTCAGAAAATGGGAATATCAGAACACCTAATTGTGCTCATGAGAAATCTGTACATGAATCAGGAGGCAGTTGTTTGAATAGAACAAGGAAACACCGAGTGGTTTAAAGTTGAGAAAGGTGTGCGTCAGGGCTGTATACTTTCACCCTATCTCTTCAATTTATATGCTGAGCAAATAATCCAAGAAGCTGGACTTTATGAGGAAGAACGTGGCATCAAGATTGGAGGAAGACTCCTTAACAACCTGCGTTATGCAGATGACACCACTTTGCTGAAAATGAAGAGGATTTAAAACATTTACTGATGAAGATCAAAGACCATAGCCTTCAATATGGGTTACGACTAAACATCAACAAAACAAAAATCCTTAAGACTGGGTCAGCACGCAACTTCACAATAAATGGAGAAAATATTGAGGTTGTCCAAGATTTTTCTTTGCTTGGCTCTATAATCAACACCTGCAGAAGCAGCAGTCAAGAAATCCAAAGATGCATTGCTCTAGGAAAAGCTGTGGCAAAAGATCTCTTTAGAGAATTGAAAAGCAAAGATGTCACATTGAAGACGAAAGTGCATCTGACTCATGCCATGGTATTTTCAGTGGCATCATATGGTTATGAAAGCTGGACATTGACCAAGAGAGACAGAAAAAGAACTCATGCTTTTGAATTGTGGTGCTGGAGACGTCTATTGAATATACCATGGACTGCCAAAAGAACCAACAAATCTGTCCTAGAAGAAGTACAACCAGAGTGCTCTTTGGAAGCAAGAATGGCCAAATTGCATCTTACATATTTCGGACATGTAGTCAGGAGAGAACAATCCCTGGAGAAGGACATCATGTTTGGAAGAGTGGCAGGTCAACGCAAAAGAGGAAAACCCTCCACCGGATGGATTGACACAGTGTCTGCAGCAATGGGCTTAAACATAAATATGATGGGTGTAGCCTCATGCTACCTCATCAACAACTACTTCTAGAATGATTGATAATTTAGGTAACCCATGTAACACACTGAAGCACAATATATAACACCTAGTGGGAAATAATTTAGTTTTTTTTCTTTCTTTCTTTCTTTTTTTGTGGTACTAGGGGTTGAACCCAGGGCCTTGTGCTTGCATGCTTTGCAAGTGCTGGACCACTGAGCTGCACCCCAAGCCCATTTTTTGACTTTTTGAGACAGGGTCTCTCTAAATTACACAGACTGCCTCTGCTCTTGAACTTGCGATCCTCCTGCCTCTGCCCAAGCCGCTGGGATTATAGGTGTGTGCCACCGTGCCCGGCATTCAGGAAATAATTAAGTTTTATCAATACTTTTATTTGCAAAAGATTCTGCTTTTGTCTGTTCTGTGTCTATCCATTCTCCTTCTTCTGGCCATGATGCTTCTAACTTAAGGAAAAATGTCTTCTCTTTTCCAATTATGTGTTATAGAAAAACTGGCCAACCATAGAGCCCCATCTACCTGGCCTCAGAGCTTGGTCCAGAGATAGACATTTAATTTAAACTATGTAGAGAAAAATCCTTCCCTGACATTTTTCAAACAGGAGCTCCAAGTAAAGCTTTTTTTTTTTTTTCCTTCTTCTGGATATAAGGTTGCTAAGACATAAATCCTGAATTATCTGTGGTCATAGTATTATCTCATGGAGACAGATGACCTAAGAAAGAAAAGTTGAAAAACAGATTAATACTGAAAGATGAGAGACTTTATTAATGAAGCCACCCACTGTCCTAACTCACACCCACATGTCTATCAGCTTTTTGCTCTGTGGAGACTTGCATGTTGCTGTGATGCTATAGGCTATGACACTGGTATTTCAGCTACCAGCAGGGCCACCCATGGTGGACAGGTTTCAGCTGAGCTTCCAGACTAAGACAAACTAGGGAGGGGGACCTGGCAGCCCACTCCTTGAGCAATTAGCCATTGAAAACCCCATGAATAGCAGAGAAGCACTGCCAAATATAGTGCCAGAAAATGAGGAGTCTCCCAGGCTGGAACTCATTCAAGAAAAAAGTGGGGAAGAGTTACCTCCTCAAAGTAGAATTGACCTTAATGACAACAATGGAGCAAAGCCCCTGGAACCTCCTTTTTGCTAATTTGGCATGACTCAAAATAAGATGAACCATAATGGTTGCAACAATGGTCTCAAACATGAGATGTGTGCATGGCACTGTGTTGGGTAGTATTTTATTCTGTTGTACATAGGGTCATTATGAGTTGTATCTGACTTGATGACAGCTAACATCAACAACTCTCCTAACTTGGTCCCTTCTTATGGACCCCTAGTTTCTAGTCTGTGATGGTTCTAGAGTTGCTTGGTGTCTGAGTATGTGACCACAAAGAATATCAAAGTGAATTCATTTTGCTTTGTCTCTATGCCATCTGGAGTTCCCTATAACTTATGACCTTTTAGGAAATGATTATGGTCTTTTGTATCCTGCAGGGCTTTCTTGCTGGGAGTGAGAATATTTAAATCTCCCTCGAAAGGAGCTCTGTAATCAGGATTCTTAATTTAAGGTCTGTAGACCCTGTTCCATGTCATGGATCAGTTTACGGACAGGTAATGTTGTACATAATTTCTAAGACATATGATTTATTGATGAGTGAGAGAGATAGGGTGTCTATGGTATTTGTCAGACTATCAAAGTAGTCCCTGAGCTAAAAACAAAGATGAACAAGCAAACAAAAACCCCTAAACCAAATGAAACTAAAACAAACAAAAATCTCCAAAATCTAAACAGGGAGACCCTGTTCTACAGTGTGTTCTTCCTAAATGTGAAGCAACTGTGGGTAGGAACAGAGAAAACAACTTCAAGCCTGCCTTGGGTATTAGGGGAATATGGGGTATTTCCCCAGTAAGTCTGGAGAATAGTGACAATCCAGTTAGATGAGAGTCACAAAGACATGGTGTCTCTTCAAAAGGAGCCTCCCAGTGCATTCAACCAAGGACCTCTCCAAGCTTCAAGAGGCAGAGGACTATCATCCTTGGATTTCTGGTTAGGTGAATAATGGATTAAAATACCAACAGCTGATAGTCCCTCTGCCTGGAACACCAGCCAATATTCATAATACTTCCTTACTTCCTTTAGTGCTATATGTAGTTGTCCCTTCTTGTTATCAGGGCTTTCTGTCACGACACTTATTTAACTAGGCATGATCTCGTGTTCACTCCTGACACTTGATAATACTACCTTACCCAGCTTTAGTTGTCTTCTAGTATATACCATGCACTGAGGTGGTATTTATTGATTTATGTAATCTAGTTATTTATTTATATTTATTTATATTCACTTTCTATCTCCCTTCCCATAATATAAAGTCCATGAGAAAAAGAACCATATGGTAGACTTTTTCATAGGTTGTATCTCTAGCCCTGAGAATAATCCCAGGCACAAAGTGTGTGTTGAATGAATGAATAAGTAATAGAGGATCTTCCTTATGTTCTTCCACCTATTTAGGTACTAATTGTTCTTTTTCCTTCTTATAAAGATGGCAGAACATGAAAATTAAAGGCACAGACTGTGGTGTCAGATAATCTGTATTGAATCCCATCTTTGCCCTGAAAGTGTCTTATTGATAATAGTTACAATGATAAATGAGTTGAAGAAGGTTTATTTGTTTTAAAAGCCATGAAAATATCCTCATCTCTACCACCAAATTCTGTAGATATGCAAGGTTTATTGTGGGCTCGGGGCTGGAGTTTAGCTCAGTTGGTAGAGTGCTACTTTGTGATTTCTGAGGCCCTGGGTTTGATCCCCGTCACCACAAAAACAGGAAAAGGACATGGCAATCCACTCCAGAAACAATTCCAAAATAATCAGCCATTGAGAACCCTATGAGGGTCACTATGAATAGGACCCACTTGATGGTACCTAACAATAACAACAACATTATGGATTCAGAATAGACCTTGGATTCCACTCTCAGCGCTGTCACTTGCTAGCTGAGAAACTTTGGCCCAATTATTTTATTTCTCTTGCCTTAGTTTCTTCATTTTTCAAACACCATCTTTCTCATTGCCTTAATGAGATAATGTGGTAAAGTACTTAGCACAATGTCTTAAGCACGAATTAGGGCTTGAAAAATGTTAGCAGTTGTTGGTACACACACACACACACACACACACACTTATGTATGTATGGGTATATATGTATAGCAAATAGTCAGTAATAGTTCAGTGTTATCAGGGAGTCTTTTCTGACCACTCTAGCACTTTTCTGTGCTCCCCTATGGTATTTATGATTTATCTTTGAGCCATGCTTTAACTGTACTGATCTCTCTATGTGCATATGTACCTATGTGAGATTTTCTCAGCTAGATTAAGTTCCTTAAAAGCTTGCATTTACTCTTGACCTTCTGATGGCCTAGCCCACCACCAAGCAATAGTCCCCTTAGCCTTTATTGACTAGTTGGAATTGGGAGTCCTGTTCTCTTTGGTCCCTTTTTTATTTTATCTGTTCTGTTCATTTTAAAGGAAGGTTCTATCTCTGTTAAGGCATACCCTTGTTCCTCCCTTAACCCTCAAAGGAGGGTTTTGTGCATAGATGGAGCCCCTGATAAACCAAATGAATCCCTTGTTGCTTGCTAATACCTTACACGATGAGGTACCTAATCCATCAACTGACTTTTTTGATTTAGGGTCCAGTGAAATGGCTCTGAAGTAAATAGCTCATTTCCGCAATCTTTTCAGAAAGAGGAATGTCATTACAACCTTGACTGAAACCTGACCTCTTTCTTCCTTGATTTTCCCATCTATAAAATAAAAATCATGACAATCCCAGGTAAATTTGCAGGAAGACTGGGACAATTTCTACCAATCACTTCTGCCTGTGGCACATGAGAGAGAGAGAGAGCCTAACAGCATTAGCAATTTGGAGTTTTGTTGCTGGTCTGCTTTGGTGGCTAGCTCCACATCTGAGTTATAATCAGTATGAAGTACATTAATGACTGGTGATTTCTAGGTGGATATTCCACAAGGGTTCAGGCCCAAGCCTTAAAATGTCTTTTATTTATTTATTTTGTCAGGTGTTTCAAAAACTATTCTTTAGATCTATACTCAAATGTGACATCCTCTGGCAACCCTCTCTAGCCTCTCATTTAAGTCATTTCCCCCATTACACATATTCACAGTGCCCTATAGTTTTCCTTCAAAATCCTTATCAGTTTGAAAATACTTAATGGTTTGTATGATGATCTACTTTAGTATCTATTTTCTCCACTACATTGTGAACTCCACAACCTTAGGGATGATTTGGTTCAATAGTGTACTTAGTAGCAACTCATAAAAATTTTGTTCAATAGCGAACCAAAAAAGAGAAATGCTCTTTGTTGGTGAAGAGATAGAAAAAGATCTGATATTTTTTAAACCAGGGAAGGCCTGGTGGTTTTACTCTGTGCTTTCTTGGAAGTCCTCTATTTTCATTTACAATCAGGAAGACAGGCCAGCAGAAACTGTTGAATGCAGCTGGGCTGAAACTCAGGGAAACAACATCTTGCTGACACATGTCTGTAAGCTCTTGGTAATGCTCAAGTCCATGCATTAAACCTTACAAATAGTGTCTGATGAGAAAAGCAGTGATTTGGATCAATATAGGAAAGAAATCAGAGGGCAGTTCCACAACATAAAAGAAATCATATAGTTTTCTCTTTGGAATGCTGTGTCTTAAAGGGATGTAACTGCAGGCTATTACCAAATAGAATGATTTTGCCATTGGATAATCACAGATATCAACGGTGTCCAGAAGAAACAGGCCTCTCTTTTTCTCACTGAGTCCCTCTTAGTTCTTACATACTTGGGAAATTCCATCTCATTTATCTTATCTTTTCTTCCTTTTCTCTGCTTACATAGTTTCTATTCCTCAGCTGTCCCCTGGGGGCCCAGATTACTTGGATAGCTCCAAGTCTCCTTGAAATTCTGAGTATGTCCTTTCTTGGATCTTAAGGGCACCTGTAGGTCTCTGATGAGTGTGGCTGCAATTCCTTCAGAGTCCTCAGAGAGAAGCAGCCTGAAGACAAAAAACCCTTTCTTCTGATGATTTGGACACCCCTTTCATAACATAATTATGGTGAAATACTCTGCAAGCCACGCCTGTCCCTTTATTCTACCTACTAGCTGGAGGATGTGTACAGAGGGCATTACCCTAGTCATGTTTTATGGAACACCAGTTTCAGGAGATTTGTACTTATTCATTGATCAATGTATGTTTAGTTAACACCACCACAACTCAGGTACTGTCTATTTGGAGATAAAAGGCTGAGAAAAAAACCAGACATGGCTCTGCCCATTGTGTAGTGAGGAGACAGCTATTATTGAAATAATGAGACAATAAAATATGATATTTATATGTGAGATAAATTTCATAGAAGAAACATTTACAGTTCTAAGAGAGCAAATAGTCAAGGACAGAGGTTGGTGAATTTTTTTTCCAAAAGGGCAAGACAGTATGTTATGATTTGGACCTAAATTGTTCCCTTGAATCATGTTGTTTGGGCCCCAGCTGGTGGTGCTGTCCTGTGAAATTGTAGAACTTTGGGAAGTAGACCTGGTTTGGCAGAAGTACATCATTTGTGTTGAGCTTTCATAGGTTTTTACCCTAGACCCACAGCCCTGGTCTATGTCTCTGTTCCTGGTCGACCACGCCATGAGGTTGTCTGCCCTAGACCCTGTTGCTACTGCCACCATTCCTACCCTGCCGCTCTAACCAAGAGCTCCCGATAAACCTCTTTCTCCACACATTTGTTTGGGTTGGTTTGGCTGTTCTGCTATAGCAATGACAGCTGGCTAATATATGGTAAATATTTTTGGCTTTGTAGGTCAAATTGTCTTTGGTCTAATTATGCAACTTTGATGTTGTCATGTGAGAACAGTTCATAGACAAGTGGTCATGGCTTGGTTCCAACTTTACCTATGGACACTGAAATATAGATTACATGTATCTTTTTATATGTCATAAAATTATTCCTAATTTTTTTCCACCACTTAAAAACGTTGAAACCATTCTTAGCTTGTAGATGACATAAAATGTAGTAGAATGGACTTGGCCCATGAGATATAGTTGTTCCATCCTTGTTTGAAAGAGTAAAAGAAAAGCTTTCCTAAAAGAGAGATGTTTGATATGAGATCTGCATCTGGGAAGTTAACTGGGTAAAGTGGAGACAGTGCTGGTGATGGATAATGGTGCTGGAGGCTACTGGGGAAGAACTGCTCCAGCATGTTAATAATGTTTTAAATGAAAGGAAATTTAGGGTAATACAAGGGAAACCTAAACACATAGTGAAAGAAATCTATTTGATGTAGCTTAAACCAATGTTTCCTAAACTATTTGCTCATAAAACCGTTCTAAGGCTGAATGCCTACTGATATGTAGGGAACACATTTTTGGAAATGCAAGTCTTGTTAGTCCTTGGCTGTAAAGGAACTCCAGAACATACTTAGCACTTTTATACCAAGAGATCTAGCCATGCAAATGACCCCAGAGTCCATGTAGTACTTTCATGAGGGTATTTCTGAGAATTTGTGTCTCTTTACTGTGAGAACTTTTAGGTTAGGATTTAATACCACTGTTTTTGCAACAGCTCAAGTGTGGACTTGCTTGGGGGCAAGAGGACAGATGGCATAGCTCCCAGGGGTCCCTGTCTGCTATGTAATGATGCCATTATAGTTGCAAGAGAATTGAATGTATTTTACCAAATGCTCAGTGGGGAAAACAATAACAACAGATATTTAGCTGATGATGATATACTGCTCCTCTGGAGAGCTGTGAGAACCTATTTATTCTCACTTCATAAAATGCTTATTTGAAAACTTTAATATCTGCTAGAGTTTGCCAAGTGCTGTTCTGTTCATGTGGTTCCTCCCAGAGAAACCCCAGTAAAAAGTGGAAAACCTTTTGTCCTACATTTATATGTCCTCAAATATTCAGAAGTTTTGAGTGGATTAGATCAGATGTTTGGATCATGGCTGTATTTTATACCATTCATCAAGTTATTTTGACTACAAGTGTTCTTAAGCATGTTCATGAATTATTTGTTGTTTCTGAATGTAGGAAAATATCCTCCTCCTAGTTCTTTAAAAATCTTTCCCTTACTATGGTCAGAGAAAATTTTGATAAACACTTTTCAATGAGCATTTTTCAAACTATATTTACTATATGTTCTGGGATTGCTGGGCTGGGATTTATCTCAGTTGGTAGAGTGCTGCGCTGCAGTCTCTGAGGTCCAGAGTTCAATTCCCAGCACTGCAAAAATGGGAGAAGGGCCTGGCAATCCACTCCCAAGGCAATCCTGAAACAGTCAGCCACTGAAACCCTATGAGGGTCGCTATGAGTTGGATACCGACTTGATGGCACCTAACAACAACTGGGATTGCTTTTCTGTGGCAGACACACGTTGGGATGTAGGACAGATTGGGATAATTCTTAAGAGAAGTCCTACTGAGGAATACAATTGACATACCATGAAATAGAAAATTCCTGCAAAATATCAGTGGCTAGCTCCAAGTTACTGAGTTTTTTCTTTTTTGGTCTCAATCTGTTTCTCTTATGTCTATCTATCCCTTTTTAATCACCATACCTCTGTCTTGGATCAAAACAAGAAAGAAAAAGAAAGAAATGTGCAATTAAGAATTTTTGCTCCTTTGTGCAGTGCTGTTGCTGGGGTAAAGAAATGATCTGGGTACTTCTGCAGTACTTTTCCACTACATTTGTAGAGGAAGCAGTGTTCATTATACATCAGAGCTATTTGCTGCAAATGGTGCATTCATCTCACTTCCTCCACTTAAGTTTAAATCCTCAGTTGGCCTCCATGTAAATCTTGCTTAAAATTACATTGTTGTTGTTGTTAGGTGCCGTCGAGTCGGTATCCGACTCATAGCGACCCTCTGTACAACAGGGAAAACACTATTGTCAGTGCTTCTCTGCTGTTCATAGGGTTTTCAATGGTAGACTGATTTTTGGGAGGGGGTTGCTAGGTCCTTCTCCCAAGCCTACAGCACCTGGTTTTCCCAGGTGGTCTCCCATCCAGGTACTAACCAGGCCTGACCCTGCTTGGCTTCCGAGATCTGATGGGATCGGATTCCACAGGGCTACGGCTGCAGGCTAAAATTACATATACAGCATTAAACCTGAAGGGACATTGCAGATTTTCAGGTTAGGCTTTCTCATTTTCAGAGGAAGAAACTAAGATATTGGGGTAGACTAGCTCTTCTCTGTTGATTCTTACTTTGGGGCTCTTTCTGGTCCAGTTTCTATTTGCCACCCAGTGCCTGCAGCTCTCTGAAAGAGTATTGATTTCCTTTTTCAATTTAGTGTAAACAATGACCTTGTAACACCTAATCTTGAGAGATGAGAGGGTCCACCTCCCAAGAGACTAAAACAACGATATCCTTCCTTCCACAGATACAGAGAGTTGGGCTCATTTTCATGGGAAGCAGAAATAGGACATGCCATTTGACTAAGTGGAGAGAAGAGTGTGGGTGTGAGGATGGGCGATAGTATTTTACAGTAGCTAGACTATATATAGAGAGTATCATAAACAAACTGAGCACAAGTATTAAGAAACCACATTTGTTCACCATGCATATATGGCCAGCAGGAAGAGTAAGCAGTAAGGGATGTATATAGACTGGTAACTAAGCTGCTTTGTCAGGTCCTTTCTGGGACATCTGTGAAAGGTAAGGCAGAAGCAGGTGGCTAAGAAAGTTGAGGGGAAAACAGCTTAGTTTTGGATCTTTAATTTATTTTTAATCTGAGAAGGAGGTAAAGAGTTTACTTTTATATGAGCCTTTGCTACTGAGTTAGCTTAAGTTTGAGAGAGTTGGTGCCATTTATTGCTAAGCACTTGAGAGCATATTATATATACTGCACTGTACCAGAAACTTTGGGGGGATGTCCAAAACAACTCCCCTGTCTCCCAATAGCTTAAGTTTTTTTGGTGATTAGAGAACATGGAGTTATGCAGAGGGTTGCCAGATTAAATACAGGGAAGTCTCAATTACAGATAAAAAATGGATTTTTCTTAGCATAACCATGTCCTAATTATTGCATAGGGTTTTATATTTTGATTTGCTAAAATATGGCATCTTTAGCTAATGGATGAGTAATCGAAGATTACTGTAAGGACTAAAGACTAATTGAGGTGGAGCTGGAATGGATCTTTGAGATCATTACAAGCTTCTAATTGCTGATAAGAAAAGTTGGGTTTAGAGGCATTAAGTGCCCTGGTTCAAAAGCTGAAAAATAGCAAATCTTGGTCCTCAGCCCAACTTTTTTATGACTCTTGGTATAATATTGATTTCATTATATTGATTTAATTAGAATAAACATCATGGACTGGTGCATTTAAGAAAGCTCCAGAAGGGAAGTGAGGCTTGAGTTTCGAATGAAAGTAGAATGTTCAGAGAAGGCATTCTAGTGGAAGGGTATAAACAATGGTGTACAGCCAGAAAAAAAATCTTTGTTCAGTACAGGAAAAAATAGAAAAAAAGTCTCTGTGAAACATGGATCAGTTGTTGGACCAATGGGTTCATATTGGGAGGACTGAAAGAAGGGAAATCTGAAAAAGTCGATAGAAGTTCAACTTTGTTGTATACTACAGGTATAAAGATGTGGATTTTATTTGGAATGCCATAGAAAAAAAGCACTATGTGTTTTTGTGTGGACAAGTCAACTCTATGTCAATGACTAAAATAATTTTTAGAGAGAGAGGTTTTGAGAATTTGAATGGCAAATTTTTAAGTCTCTAGAGTTAATTATCTCAGGTAGTTAGGAGGTTCACTGACATACTTTTTACTTCTCTAGAGAAGAAAAATGCCTGCAGCTGTACCACTGTGGCATCCAATCCCATCAGATCTTGGAAACTAAGCAGGATTGGGCCTGGTTAGTACTTGGATGGGAGACAACCTGGAACACCAGGTGCTGTAGGCTTGGGAGAAGGACCCAGCAACCAACTCCCAAAAAACAATCAGCCATTGAAAACCCTATGAATAGCAGAGAAGCACAATACTGTTTTGCCTGCTGTATGTAGGGTATCCATGAGTTGGACACTGACTCCACAGCACCTAACAACAACAAGTGAGGAAAAATAGCAATAACTCAATTCCCTTTAGAAAATGAGCTGATAGTGGGACACAGTGGAAATTTCCTCACTATGATTATAATTACAGTTCTGGTGGGTTTTAGGCAGCATCTGTTACAAAATGGCACCTTCTGATAAGGTGGTACCTTATTCTACCCATTATACCTGTGTCCTCAAAAAACCCACCAAAAAATCCTGCCAAAACCTAACTCAAAATCTGCCTTGGGGTCCAGTAACAGAAGACTACTTCCTTTTCCCTCTTCCAGCCTATCAGAACCCTCCATGCACCTGCTTCCTACCTATCCCAGTGTGACATGTCAATCACCCCTCCCCCTCCAACCTCGAGCCCATAAAAGCCTGGCCCCTTCCTCTCCCAGCAGCTGCTCTCTCCTTTGAGAGAGACAGCTTCGGCAGCTTTTCCACAATAAAGATCTGTTAGAGTTTACAGGTTTTTGGCTTCTTACCTGACAGTGGGAGGAGGCTAAAAGTGAGTACCTCTGCTAATATGTGGAGGTTTGTGCATGTTGTGTGTGTGTATGTATGTATGTGTGTATGTGTACTGAATGAAGTAATTACCTGAAGCTTCTAGAGCAGCATGACCTAAGCAACAGGTGTACATTCTTTTTATGAAGGAATCATTTGTTGAGTGCCAAAGGAGTGTCTTGATGATTGGTCTGATGAACACTCCAATCTGAAATTCTTGGAGTGAAGAGATTGGTGGGGAGAAATTAGAGTTAATGGATAGGGATTGGGAAGTCTGCTGGTAGGATCCATACAAAAATCTAGTGACACTTGGAAAAATCAGATCAACTTAGTAGCTAAGAAATAGGTCTGCTGCACTTGTAATCGGAAGTTAGTTAAACTCAGGAGAGTAAGAGGATCTTTAGAAAAAATCCCACAGCAATATCCTTTCTGATCCAGCCTATCAAAGATTCAAGGCTGGTTAATCTTTAGCAGTATGGTGAGAAGTAGACTGACCCAAGGAATAAGAAGTCCCCTTTTCACCTTAACCTTCAAATGTTTCCCTACAGATTGACTGGAGGAATCCTACTTATTCAGATTGAGATAAGTGTTAATTATTTTACTAAATTTAAAAAAAAGCTTGACAATGATAGATGTATCGAGGAAATATAACCAAGGAGTATAAGTTTTCATGGAAATTTAAAGAGAGATAGCAGATCCTTGCTTGTTTGGTACGACAGCAGATGACAGGGTATCTGGTAACTGAGCAGAGGGGATACTAATGGGGTTGAACGGGAATTGTTTGTGAAACCTGGCACTGCCAACTTTGATAGCATCACAAATTTCCTATTGAAGACTCAATTTCCCATCATCCTCATGTGGTAATCAGACATAGATGTTTTCTATTTTCAGTTCTGTCCAATTCAGTGGGAACTATGCTAGCAGGTGAGATTTTGCACGCCCAAACAAGCTACTGCTTTTTTATTTTTTTCACAGAAGTGTCCTATATGGGGAGGTGAAGACAGAGGCCTTTTAGGAATTGGGGGCATGAAGGGTTCACACATTGGGTTAATTGCAGCTTGTGTGCTACTGTGGAAAATAGGTGCCTTTTCTTAATACTGGAGCTGATGCTAAAGAATGAACATAAGACACCCCATTGCTGAGAAATATCCCAAACTGAACTCCTGAGAGTCGGCATCTGCACTTAATTACTCAGGGCACATAATTCTTTTATGGGTGCTCACTTAGTAAAGCATTTACATTTACATTCACAGCTCATTAGGTTGCTTGAGAATTTGATTTGAACATTTTAAATGGGATTGTTTTTAGTCTTTGGAGGCACTATAAACCCATAATTGCATTCAACTGCTAGAGATTGTTGCAGGAAAACCATATAACTAGTTTGTTTTGCCTCCTAGGATGAGTTTCATAAGGTAAGGGTGGAACTGACCATGAATAATCCAAGGGGAATTAAAAAAATTTTTTTTCTTTGTAGCCCAAGGCTTACAGAACTATCAGGCTCAAAAGTAAAGTTACTTGAAGGCCTGATGGAGAAAGACTGAAATTAAATGTGACTTTTGAATTGTTATAAAAATCATAAAATAACAGATCTTTCAAACAGATGTTTAATTTTAAAATAGTAAACACTGCAGACTTTCTAGAGACTGTCATTGGTTTGCAAAACCAATTCAGTCTCTTCCCTTGGGCTCTTGCACTGCTTGGTAATGAGTACTGTTGGTCTTTAGCAAGGCAGTCACTACCAGCAGTGCATTTGGAAGTGTGCCATGTAATGCAATTTTTTTTTCTTTAGGAAAATAGATACATTTGCAATTTATTCCTTGTGCCAAGTGTTTCTTAGCTGTGCACTTTGGGGCCTGAGTTAAGTGCCTGCAGTTTTCCTTTTTCATGGGAAAATTATAAAATGAAAGATTAGGTATTGGGCCATGCTTCCTGAAGGCAGTTCCTCTTTGAAAGTCTACAGGCTCATTCCATTTTGAATTCAAATGTCATCTCTAGGAGTCTTTTCCTTGCCCTAATTGGTTAGGGTGGATCTTGGTAGTATGGGTTGTACATGAAGCAGGTGCAAAACTGTGGTCTGGTTTATACTGTGTGGTAGAAAAGATCTCGCAACTTGAGAATAGTTTGTTAGATTTGATTAGCATCTATGTGGAGAGTCAGATGGTGGGGGAAGCTTGGAGACAAATGCTTCCCAGAGCTTGTTATCGAAAAGCAGTGCTTTTCTAACAGTTTTTACTAAGGTTTCTTATTGATATGGGGGTTATTAAGAAAATGAAACTGTAAGTGGTGGTGATTACCTGAAATCCCAGCACTTGCGAGGCTGAGGCAGAATGATTGAGTTCAAGGTCAGCCTGGTTTACACAGTGAGTTTGAGGACAGCGTCTCAACGCTGTCTCTGTTGAGACCCTGTCTCAACAAAGCAAAGCAAAACAATCAACAAAAAAGAAAAAGAGGAAAGACAGGAAAAAGCAGTGTTAGCACAAAGGTCCATTTGCTTTAAATGAGTCTGAAAAGTCAGCAGTCAGACCATAAGACAAAGAAGTAGCAAAAGTTAGACTCTGCCTGTTCTTTTTTTCCACCGGCCCAGTGAATAGACCCCAGTCTTGTCCAGGTCTGTCCTTGAGAGCAGTCCTCAACTGTGTTTGTCCGTTATGTTGCTCTCCTGCCCTCCCTCTCGCTCTGCATCTGGTTTCTTTGGCTCTTGGGTCTGCAAATAATCCTCTGACAACTCCTTCTTTCCACAATCCCAGGTAGCTCTTATAACTCTGGTGCTTCCCTGCCCACAAAAGGAGGAGGTCTTGTCCAGGCAACCCTCTGAAAGACTGGATAGTCCCCAAGACTTGGTACTTCCCAGATCTCAGTTGTTCCCATTAATTGCAAGTCTTTTTTCTTGGCTGAAATGTAGCTACGTCAGTATAGGATTCTTAACATTAGAGACCCGCTCCCCCCCAACTCATTCTAGAATATGCTGAAGATAGAATTCCTATGTCACTTAGGCTCTAAATTGTAAAAATTAACCCTGTGCTGAGGGGTGTGTGGAAGGAACCACAGACTTGAGCTGTAGCCCATAGGGGGCTACACTCCAGACACCCAGGTACTGCGCAACTCTAGCAGGTGCCATCCTCAAGACCCAGCTGTGAATGGGCTACCTGGAGTTGTGTAGCAGCCCCAGGAATCTTGGCAATGAATTTGTGAAGTGTCTGACTTAATCAATATTAAGCATTTTGAGGGCAGACCTCATAGTCCCCATAAGACTTAGCATAATGCCTTACATTGTTGTTGTTAGGTGCCGTTGAGTCAGTATCCAACTCATAGCGACCCTCATAGGGTTTTCAGTGGCTGACTGTTTCAGGATTGCCTTGGGAGTGGATTGCCAGGCCCTTCTCCCATTTTTGCAGTGCTTGGAATTGAACTCGGGACCTCAGAGACTGTAGCGCAGCACTCTACCAACTGAGCTAAATCCCAGCCCCAATGCCTTGCATAGCACGTTTTAATTTTC
The DNA here is from genome assembly GCA_007922755.1 of Pedetes capensis. Classification (NCBI taxonomy): domain Eukaryota; kingdom Metazoa; phylum Chordata; class Mammalia; order Rodentia; family Pedetidae; genus Pedetes; species Pedetes capensis. The sequence continues at coordinate 41,959 of VMDO01008467.1, forward strand.
TATTGGTTAAAGGGATGATTTTGGATCTTCTTTGGAAAGAAAAAAGCATAATAAGCAAAATAGTAAAGGCAAAAGAAAAAGAGAAGGTTGGCTTTGTCTCTTTCCATACAGCATTTGGAGTCAGAAGACCTAGTTTCAAGCCGTGCTTTAATATTCAGTAGTTGTGTGACTTCTTCGAGCCTGAATATCCCTATTTGTCAAATGTCCAGTAGAGGGTGGTTTTGGGAATGAAATGGCACAATACTTGTGTAGAAATTGCCTTAGGAGGGTACTTCAAAATGACCTCCTTGATGGTTGTCCCAACTCCCATTCTAAGAAATGGACCCCCATAGTCATATTTATATAATGTGATCCAAAACCCACTTGAAAATAAGGGATTGGATCAGCAGTGAGCACTTGACTCAAATGAGCTGCTTAGTGCCCCCTGCTCTGGGAACCTGGACATGGCCCTGAGAGAGTCAGTCTGCTTATGTGAAATAGTGACTTTGAACCAATGATTTGAGGACAGTCTTCTTTTCCCAGCCACATTCCTCGATCGGTAGCTGAAAATACTGTTCTAAGAAATAAGAAAAGTGTGTATAAAAAGATTCAGAATAAAATGATAAACATCTGTTCTGTGGGTTTCAGAGATTCTGCTATGTCTTTGCCCTTGGGGGTCTGGCAACTTCTTGTCTCCTTATAATAAATTCCCATTCATGCTGAAGCCAACTCAAGGTGATATTTGCCCATTCCAATCAAAGCATTAAAGGATGTTTGCAATGCACTTTCTAATATGTTTTCCCCATAGGACAAAGTATGGCCCGAGAGCCCCTCTACCACACAGGAGAAATCTTTCCATTTCAAAATTAATAAGGACTAGAGGTCCTTTTTGGACAGTTTTGATCCAGTGACTAGAATTTCTAGCTACACCACTGTCTCTTCTTATTCTCTTTTAAGGTAACGAGCATTCCAAATCCCAGCTCCTATCTCCATGGTGACGATTCCCCTATAGTATCTGCCTGGAAAGGGACACACAACATGCATGGCTGCAGATGTGTGCAGTATACTGAATAAGAGGCCTGGGGGAGTGTCCAGAAAGCAAACAGGCTACTGAGGCTTCTATTCATGAACTTAATGACTTTTATTTTTGCATACCTTTTGCCAGTGCAGCAGAGCAAGGTGCAGAAAGTCGCTACAGAAAATTAGCTGTAATTTAGGTAATATCTGGAATGCCCTGCCAGTCACTTGATTATGTGATTGAAAAGAACATTTCATTTGGAGATTTGCAATTTTCTGGTGCCTATTGGCATTACACAATTACATTTCCTGTCATTTATCACATTGTGGAATACCAAGACAAATCTGCTTCTCCTTACATTTATCATATTACAGAAGAATATAGGAGCAGATTTAGCCAATTGCTTTACACCAAATGATGCCCCCTATTAGCTGGGGACATTTAGCAGCATTCCTGTCCAAAGAGCTCTCTTGCACATATTCTGTAGCAAGAGGATTGTTCCCTCAATTACTTTGAAATTGAGATTTTGTCCTTAACTGCAGCATTGCCTTCCAAAAGGAGGAGCTAAGGCCTATCTGCATTTTGCTGCAGGTGCATGGAGTGAAACCACAATGACAATGCTCCAAAGGGACTCCCTTCTCCTTGACAGTCTGGGAGAAATGGTGCCAAAATGGGGCATTTAGATGTAAGGCCAGGTGAGAGCTTTAAAAATGTTTAAGTCCCGACTTGCTATATCATATTTAGAGCTAAAAATGTAGCTTTTAAACAAAGGTGACTTAAATATTTAACTTAGGAAGTAGGTAAAGAGCTGGTAGGGGATTGAACACAAAAAATTCTCTGCAGATCATTAGGTACTCTTTAGCTCATGGTCTGACCTAGATTTTCCTTTCATCTGTAAAGGTGGTATTAAAAAATAATTCGTTCTCTGCCCTTTGGTTTAATTGAGCCTTTCGAGTAGTTTGTAAGTTGCTGGCCCATGCACAAGAAGCTTATGCTTGTCAAAAGTAGGTACATTCCTGAGCCCTAGCCTAAGGCTTCAGAACTGTGCTGCCTGTGGCCTGAGGAAGCTACATTTTAAACAAACGCCAGAGGTGATTTTGTAGGCACAGGAACCTGTTGTTTGCATCCTTGGATGCTCATTGAAATAACCCAGGGAGATTTTGAAACCTCTGGTTCTCTGGCTGTACCCCAAACTAATGAAATCGGAGCCTTTGGGACTCTGGTATCTGCAGTTTTATGGCTCTCCTGGTGATGCCAAGCACAGCTCTCTCCCTGCACTGTGGGAAAGTTGCTGCAAGGAAGCAAGAGTGCTGGGATCCAGTTCTCACACACAGGATTCCGAGATGCATGCCTAAGGCCTGTGGGTCACCATCTGAGAGCCCCTAAAGGGGAACTGAGCTCCAGAGGATTCACAGGGGCCTCCTGTTGCCTCAAAATCTCTTTCATACTGAGATTACGGTTTCTCATCAAGCCAGGTTCAAGGCTTGAACTCTCTGTGGGGCTGGTTAGTTTTCTTTGGTTCTGATCAGGTCTTGGGGGGGCAGACTTCAGAGAGTGCTGAAATCAGGTTTCCCTTTTCTCCCCTATAGTCATCCTATGATGCTTTAGTGTTTAGGGATTTGTGATCTGAGTCAATCTTACTTGCTCATTTATGCACTGTCTTTCTTTCTAGAGCATCTGAAGCCTTGCGAGGGCAGTATTGTGCCTACCTTCTGCTTAGAACAATGCCTGACAAGTGGTAGGTTACAACTGATGTTTGTTGAATGAATAAAAAAACAAGAAATAATTTAGAGTGCATACCTTACAAGTGAAGGGTAAGCAAAGAAGGGGCACAGAGTTCTGCCTGAAATGTGATCTGGGCAAGGAAATTAGCATGGATTTTACATAAATGGTTCAATACCATCCTCTTCTTTAGCTGCCACTATCATCTTCTCTGCCTGCAGCTGTACCACTATGGTGTCAGATCTCAGAAGCTAAGCAGGGTCAGGCCTAGTTAGTACTTGGATGGGAGACTGCCTGGGAACACCAGGTGCTGTAGGCCTGGGAGAAGGATCTGGCAATTGACTCCCAAAAAACAATCAGCCACTGAAAATCCTATGAATAGCAGAGAAGCACTGACAATACTGTTTTCCCTATTGTAAGTAGGGTCACTATGAGTTGGACCCCAACTCAGTGGTACCTAACAACAACAACATCATGTTCTGTAGTTCCCCCCTTAGTCAACACTTGGAAGACTTTCCTTCCGATTAGCTGAGTTTGCTAGGTAAGGCCTGCTCCTTGATTCTCTTGGGCTCACCTTGAATCTGTTCAGGTCTGGGTCACAGTGGTCAGTGCTTACACTCAGAGCCAGCTTCCCTTGGCTCTAAGTTCAGGAGTTTGCTCTGGGATCTAGGAGTCATGGGGAAAACCTATGCATGTAGAGATGTAATTCTTTTGTTACAGAAGACAGTTGGAATGACAGAATTCAAGAGCCCCCCAAAAGTTTTCTCTGACTTAAGGCTAAAAGGCCTCAGATGTGAGTCATGTAAAGACACCTGGTGTTTATTAGACTTGATTCCTTTTTAAAAGAGTATTAATATATTAAGCTGCTAAATAAACTGTCACTTGAGACTTTAGTGAAGAAGCTCCATTTTAGGATTAATGGCCAGTTTTTTTCATAAAGTTATAGTAAATGATGTTATGGAATGGCTGCAAAATATCTGATCTTTCTAGGGACTTGTCATGGTTACAGAGTGGGTTGGGAGCCTGAGGGAGATAGAGACCCAGAAGATGCCCTGAGGAAGCCAGGGTGTGGTGGACAGCATCTGAGGGGCCCTCTCAGTTGTGGGTGTGTTCTCAGGGAGGGAGCCACAGGCCATAATAATATTTGTCATGGTAATGTACCAAGATGGATCAGGGCTTCTGTGACTATCAGAGGCTTGATTTAGGGGCTGAGGAGAACCATTGCTTCACTGGTGTTGTCTGTGGTCTAATAATGGCTCATTTAATGTCTTGATGGGATGGGACTGGTCAGGCTCTCTTTTCTGGGAGTTAGAACAGTAGCCAAGATAGGGCTGAGGAGAAGGTAATGGGAGGTTACAGCTCTGTGACTGTACAACTGTCCCATGCCTAGGGTTGTCCTGGTTTAGGAATATATGTGAATTCTGTACTGCCTGTGCTGTAGGGCTGGGACACTGATTACTGCCAGGCTCTGCTCTCAGTAGCTTAAGACTGAGGGCATTTGCACCTTCCAGCTGCAGGGAACCAATGTTTTGAGCTGGGGATAAGTCAGGTGAATGGCTGCTACAGTGTGCCACCTTAAATCTGAGAGTCCTTCACAGTCAACCTGGTGCACCCCTAACATTCTGAGCACTGTTGCAGCTCTGAAGACCCGAGAGCCCATGTAGACATCCGGTTGCATGACATTGGACAAGCAGTGTACCTCTTTCAGCCTCCATTTGTTTTAACAGAGGTGATCTTGGGTTGGGAGGCAAGTGAAACCCTGTAATACTTAATATTAAATAAAGCAAAACATTCTTTTACATTGTCCCCATTGCCTAAAATGTAATTTAAATATGAACCCTTGGCTAAGTAGTGTGCATTTCTTGCCTCCCCTCTTTGTCTCCACCTTGTTGTTGTTGTTGTTAGGTGCCGTCGAGTCGGTATCCGACCCTTAGCGACCCTCATAGGGTTTTCAATGGCTGACTGTTTCGGGATTGCCTTGGGAGTGGATTGCCAGGTCCTTCTCCCATTTTTGCGGTACTGGGAATTGAACTGGGACCTCAGAGACTGCAGCGCAGTACTCTACCAACTGAGCTAAATCCCAGCCTTGTCTCCACCTAGACACATCCTATTTATGTTTTTAGGCCTGGGTCAAACAAAGATGCCAGATCAAGATCTCAAGACAAGCACATAATTATTGCTATTTTCCCTCATGACTTAAGGCTATATGACTAATTGTTTATCTTTTTGTTAATTCAGTGAGTTTGTATCACACTCTTACTATGTCTTACTGTATTAAAACTGGGCATGTAAGGATGAAAGGCGCTATTGTGGTGTATTGGGAGGGATTGGGGGAGTTAACAAAATTATTCATTGTTTGGAACAGACCCTTCAGAATAATAAACAGCAAGTTTTATACATTTCCAACTTTTCTCACATAAATGATCTCATTTAATCACTGAACGTGTCCAGGGGAGAGATACTAAGAGCTTTGTTTACTCATGGTAGAAATGGAGGCTTACAAAAAAATGAAATGAATCACTCCAGATTGTGTAGTTAGTGAGTGACAGAGTGTGAACTCACATTCAGGTCCCCCTACTCCAGGTACAATGCACTGGCAACAGCCCCAGGGCTCAGCCATAACATGGAACCACACACGCACACGCACACACACACACTTTCACACACACTCTTAAAGTTACTGATATGAATATCTCACAGGTGCTAACTCCTGAGGCTTGATTGGAAAAGTTATTAGCAAGACATTCTGCACATTTTGCCAGCCAGCTCTCATACGGCTGAGCATAACAGACTCACTTGGCTTTCTATCTCCACTATGAGATGGCATATAAGCGGTAGCAGGTAAGGTTCATTCAGGGCTCCATCTGGCCTTCTTGCCAGCAGCAGACCTTGGAACTGCTGCCAGAAGTAAAGTATGAACTTTCTGTCTCTGAAGCATACTGCCTGCCACTGAGGAGAAAATAATTACTTGTCTCTGTTAATTGAATTCTGAACTTTGAAATGGAGGTTCTGACTTAGGTTAACAGGAGATGGGCCGAGTTAAAATTTTAACTTAAAGAAAAAAATATAGGAATGAACTTCAGCCTTTAGAATGTGGCAGGCTAAGTTTTTCAGGTCTCCAGCCAATTTTCACACCTTCTGCTGGCACTGGACTCCTTTGGAACTGTCTTTGGTCAGACTGACCTGTAACCTTGCCTAATCTGAAAGGGTTACATTACTGTGAGGCAGGAAATTATTTCAGTCAGTTTCATTCTGTAGGATTTTTTTTCTCCTCTGAACTTTTCACATTTAGTTTTAGAGCTGTTTTTAATTTGTTTTAAAACTATCTTTGGGTAATAATTTTAACAGCTAACATTCATAGATTGCTTACTACATATTGGGCATAGTTCTAAAGCGTATCAACTGATTTCAATTTTCAGAACTACATTATATGACAGACACTATTTTTACTATTTGGTAGCTGTGAGTTAACTGAGGCACAGAGAAATTAAGTAATTTGCCCAAAGTCACAGAGTTTGGGAGGTGGTAGGGCCAGAATTTGGACCAAAGTGGTATGGCTTTAGTGTGTCTATCTCTCAAGATACTGTCCAGATGGGAGGGACTGTGTTACTTCCCTTGCCAGGGACCTGCTGTGTAACCAGATGGCTTGGGTTGATTTGGACTTCATGTTTTTTGAAACCTTAATAATGAGATGCTGGAAAGTGCCTGGCCTGAGTTTGGTATGTCACCTTCTAGCTTGAGGTGCAGATGTCCTACAGAGGATGTCCTTTAAGATATACCGCAGAATTGACCCAGCCTTTGGGAAGGAGTTGATAATAGACTATTCAGTGATTATCTCTCTGGGACCCTAGTCAGCTTGTTGCCTCTCTCTACATATCCCACGGGGAGGTGAGAAGGCCCAGGGAGAAGGACTTCCTAACTAATTTGGAGACTGGAGTTCCAGGATATTTTCTATTGATGTAAGGGAGACACTATTTTCCAAACCAGCAGTTACTAGACATGCAGGATTCACAAGTCTCCCTTTACTGGAATGATTTGGGAGGGGCATAGGGGGTACAGGTGGCTGGGCCTCACTTTCTCAGTTATTGAGTTGGGATTTATGGTCATTGTAGACATTGCTATCACTTGGTGGGCATGAAGCCTGCTGTGAGAATTAAAAGTCTTAGAGTGAAGAAGACACCCTGCAACAAACAGCTTTTACACTTGAAAATACTTTCTTCAAGAAGAGTTATTTTTTGGTGCTAGCTGATCTTTTGATAAAATTTAAGAATTTTTATTATTTAAAAATGAAAATGGGTGAAAACTCATGGTTGCTGGTTAAGGGAAGGCTTTGGAAAAGTGAATAATTCTTGGGGCTTCTATTTCCTGTTTGTAAAATGGTAGTTATGATAGCCACCTCATGAATTATTGAGAGTGTTCAAACTCAGTCTGTCTTCAGCTGAAAAACATCTCCACAATTAGAGCATGACAACATGTTTACTCTAGACAGAAGCCTTTGTCATTTGGTATCCTTTGCAACATCTCCATCAGCTTAAGTGCTGTCTCTTTACCCTGTCACTCCAAACTGTTCACTTAGACACAAAGATGTCTCTGAAGGCCATGGGACTATTAATGCCTAGGCTTAATTAAATGACAAGTCCAATTTCGACAACACTGATTTACTTGCTGTGGGAAAAGTGCCAAACCTGGAATGAGTTTAATTGAACACAGTGATACCTTGTTTGTTCTTCACCTACTAAAAGTTGCTCTGTGTGTGTGTGTGTGCGCGCGCATGCGTGTGTGTGAGTGTGTGTGCTCGTGTATGTATGCATACATTAAAAGTATACCAGTCTAACAATACCAAAATAGGTCAATTTGGAGCAGAATCTTCATGGAGGTTGCTAAGAATTTTATCCTGTTGTTTCCTTCTCATACTGTGGGTGGCAGCAGAGACTTGGGAAATAGCTTCTGTGTGCCTCAAATTATTTTTCAAGGCATGCAAATGGCAAAAAATGATTGCATAGAGGAATAAGTAAATTGGATCTTCATCTTTGAACTGCAGTTGGCATTCCTTCATGGTTTCCATTGCACTTTTGTGGTTAAAAGTGGTGAAAGAGTGCTGTGGTCTGGGAAGCTAATTGATGGGTTATCTTTTAAATAGGCTTTTTATTTGGGGGCCAATAACTTCGCCTTTTATTGTGGGGCACAGGCACCCCTCATAGAATGATGAAAAAACATGATGCTACCTTGCTGACATCTGACAACCGTGTTTTCCAGCTTCCTCTACACCCCAAAATGTGTCCTAACGCTAATGGAGGATTAGTATATCAAATTTGACCTGACGCTGAGTCCTTTGTGCACAAGCCCATCCCCCTGACTGGCGGTGACCAAGGCCTTCACAACCCATGGGATCAGAGTACACTTGTCCCACCAGAGAAGGACAGGTATTCTGAATTCATGAGTTGGCCTCCACTTCCAGGATTAAAGCAAAAGAGGTAAATGGGACATAAAACCCATTTTCTACCCACTAAATATTTTTTCTTGAACCATAGGAAGCAGGGGATGCCTTTATGCGTTCAGAAAAGATGGGAAAATTTAAAAATGGTGGAAACTATAACTGACAGGGAGGTCCTCATACACTATGGGGAACTTCTAAAAAAAGGAATGGATCCCTTAAACCACTCCTGAGATGCCAGGCCACAAGGAAAATGACTGGGACCTACGCGTGCATGGGTAAAAAAAGAAAAGGAAAAGAAACAAAACAAACATTAATTGATAAGAAAATGGCTACATAGTCTTTGATTGACATCACAGCAATTAAAAAGAATGAGTTGGGCCAAGCTGTTACTTAGAAGACATTCTGGAAAGTATTACTATATAACCATGGAAAGATATACAAAAATCTTTAGTAGTCATCTTTATGAAATAACTAGCCAAAAAAACCCATGTAATTGCCTATATTTAATAATTTTCCCCTATTTTAACTCTCCATAAATTGGATTCATCTTACAAACAACAGTCTCATAATCACTTCTGATGTCAGTCAGATTTTTCTAGAAGGGTTTGCCTTTGCTTCTGTGGGTCACCTGCAGTGATAATCACTAAATTGAGACCACTTTAAATTCCATTGGTGAGGCTTTATTTTTAAATCTCAATGGTTGTATGAATTCAGGTGGTTAAGTCTGTGTGAAGACTAGTGCCTGATCAAATTCTCAGGAAATGCTTTTTTCTTTTTTCTTCCATTGCCAAGGTGGAGACACAAAAATATTCTTGCTATTCTTCATGGGAACTTTACTTCTTGATTAACTTTACATGGAGGCATAGGTCTTTGGTTTCCTGCTTTTAAATTGGGGGCTCCTATTAGACTCCTTTATGGGCTGGGATTTAGCTCAGTTGGTAGAGTGCTGCTCTGCAGTCTCTGAGGTCCCGAGTTCGATTCCCAGCACCACAAAATGGGAGAAGGACATGGCAACCCACTCCCAAGGCAGTCCCAAAACAGTTAGCCCTATGGAAAACCCTATGAGGGTCGCTATGAGTCAAACTCAAATCGATAGCACCTAACAACAACATTAGACTCCTTTACGAGGATAATGTTTCTCAGTGTTACATAACAAAATGGTACATCTTATAATTGATGGTATGTATGTATGCATTTACTTATATTATAGAACCAAGAGGAAAGATGCAGAAGAATACATATCTGATGGTTAACTTGGGTTATCGGAATAGTGGGGGAGTGAGAGAGAAAAAAGAAAAAGGAAAAGGCAAAAAGAAGAAAGGAAACAAAGGTTGCATCCCCTTATATATAACTATGTTTCCCATTTATGTGAAATCGTGTCTTTGTATGTGTGTGCCTTCATGAAGGAATTGTAAGGTTGCTTATAATCTATTGTTTGGTGAAAAAAGAAAATTGTATATTAAGCTATGAGTCTATTTAGGGAAAGTGAAATGACTTCTATATGTATAAATGCTTGAATGTGTTTTGATGAATGAATATAAAGGTATGAAGAGATGCACAACAGCCTATTAACCCTGCTGTGTGGTATAAGGGCTAAAAGTCAGATGATGTGGAGGAGGTCATAGTGGTGCTACAGAGATGATTATCTCTTTGTGGAACTTTGCATGATTCTGCCTTGTAAACACAGATTGCTTTTATACTTTGAAAAACCTCACATTGCAAAACAAATCCAAGTGACTTACCTGCATACTTTGATGCCTGTTTCCTTTCCCAGCCTAAGAGATTTGAAAAGGCTGCTCAAAAGCAAATTGACAATATCTCCTGGACAGAGAAAGACCTTTTCTGGCAACCCAGTGAGTCATTGTGGGCTGATCCAAAGATGTTCCACTTTCTTGGTACTGAGTTTTCCACATTAGATTGAGTTTATATAGTTAGCTACTTTTAATGTGGGGATGGGATTTAGCTCAGTTTGTAGAGTGCTGCTCTGCACTCTGAGGCCCTGAGTTTGATCCCTAGAATTGCAAAAATGGGAGAAGAATGTAGCAGTCCACTCCTGAAGCAATTCTGAAAGAATCAGCCATTGAAAACCCTATGAGTAGCAGAGAAGCAATGATACAGTGTCAGGCATGGCACAGTGTCTTGGTGTGTTTTGTTCTGTATATGGGATTGCTATGAGTTGGACCTGACTTGATGGCACCTGACAACAGCAACAACCTTTAACATTGTTGTTAGGTGCCATCAATTTTGGTCCCACTCAAAGTGACCCTATGTACCACAGATGAAACACTCCCTGATTCTGTGCCAGGCCCATTGTTGCAGACACTGTGTCAATCCATTTAGTTGAAAGGTATCGTTTTTTTTCATTGGCCTGCCACTCTCCCAAACATAATGTCCTTCTTTAGGAATTGGTCCCTCCTGACATTGCTCCCAAAATACGCCCGACGCAGTCTACCCATCCTTGCTTCCAAGGAGCGCTTTCATTGTACTTCTTCTAGGACAGATCTGTTGGTACTTTTGGCAGTCTTTTGTATATTCAACATTCATCTCTAGCATCATAATTGAAAAGCATCAATTCTTCTCCTGTTTCCCTTACTCAATGTCCAGCTTTCACAACCATATGATACAACTGAAAATACCGTGGCATGAGTCAGGCACACCTTCATCTTCAGTGTGACATCTTTACATTTCAACACTTTAAAGAAGTCCTTTGCAGCAGCTTGTCCCAATGCAATGTGTCAAGAAGTCCTTTGTAGGAGCTTTTCCTAATGCAATGTGTCTTTTGATTTCTTGACGGCTGCTTCTGTTGGTGTTGATTGTAGAACCTAGTAAAGCAAAATTCTGGACAACCTCAATCTTTCTCCATTTATCATGAAGTTGTGTACTGAGCCAGCTGTAAAGATTTTTGTTTTCTTGATGTTGAGTTGCAGTCCATATTAAAGGCTGTGTTCTTTGATCTTCATCAGTAAATGTTTCAAATCCTCTTCACTTTCAGCAAGCAGAGTTGTGTGATCTGCATAATGCAGGTTGTTAATGAGTCTTTCTTCAATCATGATGTCGTGTTCTTCTTCATAAAGTCCAGCTTCTCAGATTATTTGTTCCACATAGAGATGGAAGAGGTATGGTGAAAGGATACAGCCCTGATGCATACCTTTCTTGATTTTAAACCAGGCAGTGTTTCTTGAATGTATTTATCAATTATTTTGCTACTCATCTCTCCAGATGGCACTCTTTTGGTCCTATAATTATCTATGTTTCCATGGAAATGTAATAGATATTTCCAGGTCTAAAGCAGCCATGAGAAAGACAAATCAAGGCTTTAAGGACAACCATGATGCCCATTTGATTTTGAGCTCCTGTCAGCCAAACTTCTTTCTTCCATCCTATCTGACTCTCTCTCTCTCCCTTCCATTGTTTCTCAGATATTTAATGAGCACTAATTATGAGCCCCTCATGTGTCTGTCAGCTTGTTGTGCTGTGAGGGTTTGTATGTTGCTGTTATGCTGAAAGCTATGCCACCAGTATTTCAGATACTAGCAAGGGCCACCCATGGTAAATGGGTTTCAGGGCAGGAGTAAAGCGTCTGGGACCTCCTTTTCCTGATGTGGCATGACTCAAAATGGGAAGAAACATAGTGACTGCAACACTGGACTCAAGCATAAAAAGATCACGTGCATGGCACAAGTGTTGGTAGTGTTTTGTTCTGTTGTACCTAGGGTCACTAGGAGTCAGACTCAAGGGCACTCAATAAACAATTGTGAAACTGATACTGTGTTAGATCCCAGAGATATAAGACTCAACCTGGAATCTTTCTGGCTGTGTCCAGGGGTGAGGGTAGAGCATTTAGAGCTCCTCTTTGTGGCCTTATTAACATTCCCCCACAGGCCTCTGCATAGCCAGGACACTGGTCTACCTCCTTGGCCCAGCCTTGCTGCTGCTTCCACTTCTGCAGCTGGAGTTGTGCTGGTGAGAATCAGGGCCATTCCTCTGGCAGCAGCTCTGATTGCTAGTTCCAGTGTTTTCAGGACTCTCTCTCTCTCTCTCCCCTCCATCCAAGCACTAGAGTTGGTGGTTTGGGCTGCCTCATGCTATAGAGTGGGGCCCTCACAACATTTTCACCTCTTTGCTTGGTCCTACCTTGTTTGTTGGTATCTTCTGGGGGAGCAAGTGGCTCCATTCACATGCTGGTAAGATACTTCCTAGGTTCACAGAACTGCTCTGGTCACATAATCTCGGTGGCCCTACATGTTGGTCCATTTCCTTTTCACCTTTAAAAATGCTCTCTCTCTCTCTCTCTCTCTCTCTCTTCATAAGATGTGCATATGTGTTCATATATATGTTTATGTCTGTCCCCTATATTGACCTTTCATGTAATTCTCAACTTCCTAGGTCAGTGGGTAAAGCTTCACAAGTACTGAAATTTGCTAACAGGGGACATCCTTTTGCCTTTAGAATCTATTGGCTTGTCCTAAGTCACTGCCATTTAAAAAATTTTCCATTTCATCACAGTATAATACTTTTGTGTGGTTTTGGTTTCCTCTGGTTACTTGGTACTTGCCATTTATTCACTCATTAATTCAAATACTATATTTTGAGTATACTGTGAAAAACACAATGGTGGAAAGGGGACAAAGGTAAAAGAGGGACCTTGGATTCTCCAACCTTAAAATTTATGCACATCAACAGCATAAGTAACAATGGAAGTTTCCATGTAAGCAACTGAATGAGTGAGTCGTATGGATGTTGCTGGTAAAGTTTAGAGAACAGGAAAAATTAGTTTGTGATGAAGGTTCAGGGAAGACCCCAGGGAAGAGATGAGACCTGGATTTGATCTAGCAGAATGGAAGGATGGATTTGGATTCTAGACTAATTGGTTAATTAATTAATTGGTATCAAGGGTTGAACCCAGGGCCTTGTGCATGCTTTGCAAGTGCTCTACTACTGAGATGCACCCCTAGCCAGTTTTTTTTTTGGTTTTTATTTTCTGAATAGTTGGGATTACAGGCTGTGCCCCTGTGCCTGGCAGGTTCTAGGCTATTTTAAATGTTAGACACTATTAATAACATCTGTGACTTTTATCTAAAAATGCTGACATGGCCCTGGCAGAGATATTCCAGAGTAATTATTTCCTCTGGAAACTCACATTACTCATCTTCTAGAATGATGTAGTATTTTTGATCAGGCTGTGGGGTCTTGGGCTTTGTGTGAATACATGGAATGGTTGTCTTGTGTTTTTTGAAAAGTTCAATTGTATAGGAGCAGGCTTGATTTCTGTAAGAATAGCAGCTCACTAGGCAGAGAGCTCAAGCTGACATCTGAATTTAGGCTATCTTTCCATTCTTTCTTGTTTTCCTTCCAGGATGTTAGTTTTGGTTTTAAAACTAACCCCAAAGACTAGGAAAAGAAGAAGCACTGCATATTATCCAGCTAGGAGTAAAGTGAATAGTGTTTTTTTGTGGAATTTCAAAGATGATATTTTGAATGGGATGGTAGAAGAGGAAGGTGTGGGCATAGTAGTTGGATGGGACTAGAAAATGAAAGTGGCTAAGGAAAGAGAGGGAGGATATAAACTCTTCTGGGAGAAAGTGTGCGTTATTTTTCTTTTCAGCTCCGTCAAGCCCATGGTCTCAGAGAGAACATCCTTCTTGAATATTGTTCTTTAATGCACTTCTTGTGTTTCTTAGAGGAAATATAATCTCACGGAGCACTTATTCTCAGTTGGGGATGCAGATTCATACTGTATCTCAGGCTCACTCTGAGGTACGTGCTCATGGAGAACAAAGGTAGATGGGCCACCTGCATTACTTAAATTGTTATTTTTTTCTCACAATATATTTCTTTTTGCTGACTGCATACAGTTGAATTTGTCTAAGTTAATTAGTACTTGATGCATTTCCACTATAATCAATTACAATGTGGTTGTTGTCTGAATTTCTGATATCACTGGCCTCTGAGAATTTGGAAAACAATGTGTATCTTTCTCTCAGAAAAATGTAACCACATTTACATAAATATTCCAGGGCATCCATAGCCCATTTCTCCAAAGTGTCTGTCTTCTTGTCATTCTGTGAGGGCTTGGGTGTTGTGGTCATACTGAAAGCTATGCCACCAGTGTTTCAGATACAAGTAGGGCTAACCATGGTGGAAAGATTTCAGCTGAGCTTCCAGACTAAGACAAACTAGGGAGAAGGACCCAAAAACCCACTCCTGAAACAATCAGCCTTTTAAAACCATATGAATAGCAGATAAGCACTGTCAAATATAGTGCTGGAAAATGAGCCCCCAGGCTGGAAGGCATTCAAGAAATGCTGAGGAAGAGTTGCCTCCTCAAAGTAGCATCAACCTTAATGAGGGGGATGGAGCAAAGCCCCTAAGACCTTCTTTTACTGATGTGGCACAACTCAAAATGAGAAGAAACATAGTGGCTGCAATATTGGGCTCAAACATAAAAAGACTGTGTGCATGGCACAGTGTTGGGTAGTGTTTTGTTCTGTTGTAGAGTCAATATAGGTAAAATACAACCTAACAGCACACAAAAATAACAACAGCAGCAGCAGCAACAACAACAGCCTATTTGTAGATGCCTAGGCTGAGAGTGGTGTCATGTCAAAAGAGGGGAAGTTTGTTCCCATTTGGCCTGGAGAGAGCTGCCCTAGGGAACAGGTGGAACTCCTCAGCAATGGGAGATGCTAAAGAAATATAGGTTAAAATACATTGGCAGCTCCAAAGACCCATGAGGAGGCACAGTGCCAGGGACTAAAATTGCTGGAGAACCTGAACTGCAGGAGACCTGGACACTCATATCAGAACAGGGACCCCATTTCTGCAACCCAAATCAAATCAAAACAAAAGGCTACCCTAGCCTGTTGTCCACCAAATTCCTCCTGAGTGCAGTGTATTGCCTCTGATGTTCTGGGGAGTGAGGACCACTCAGGAATTTGCCCAGTACTTGGGCTAGAGCAAAATAAAGAGAAGAAATGAGTTGTACTTCAGCTCCAGTAACATTCAGTGAAACCTAAGCCAAAGACCTCTCAGATTGCAATCTGGGCCCTTGGTTTTTCCCATGAGTGGTTTCACCTATAGTCCAATTATCATTTTGTCATAATCATTAGGAGAATCACAGTCATTCCTTATCTCTCCCTTTGGTTCTCATTTTGGTCATAATATTAAAAAACTAAGTGTTTCTCACTTATCTTAATTATAAGATAAGGGTTATTAAAGTTGCTGAAGAAAGAGTAGCACACTCCAAAGTGAAGTTGCTGACCATGTGTATCTCCAAGAGAGAAACAAAGAAATAGTGCAGGGACAGTCTAGACCTTTTTTGAAGAAAGTGACACTGTAGTAAAATCTTTATAGAAAGCTATTCGAGTTTGGTGCCATTTAACATTAAATCACATAATCAACTTCTCTTTTTCTAGACAAAAATCTTTAAACTATGGCTTACAGGCTGAATGTGGCTTGGAGTGGAGTAGCTGCAACACAGACTGTATTGCCTACAAAGACCGAAATACTCACTATCTGGCCTTTTACAGAAAAAGTTCTTCAACATGTGTTCCAGACAATTGATTAGGCCAATGCAAATATTCAATCTGCTTGATAGTTGTATTCTCCTTTTCCCTTTTCTTTTCTTTTTTTTCTTTTTTTTTTCCTATACTTGGTGGGTTGAACTCAGGGCCTCACACATGCTTTGCAAATGCTCTGCCATTGGGCTGCATCCCCAGCCCATTTTTCTATTTTTTTTTTCTTGAGACAGGGTCTCACTAAGTTATGCAGGCTGCCTTGAGCCTCAAACTTGCAATCCTCCTGCCTCTGCCTCCTGAGTTGCTGGGATTACAGGTGTGAGCCATTATGTCCAGTGATAATTGTATTCTGATCGTAAAGTTATAAATTGCCATTTGGGTTGTATATAATAGTTTCTTGGGAGCTTTGCTAGCTTAAGTAGATAACCTTATGTATGATTACTATAGGAACACTAAGTTTTGACTGTGAAGTTGAGGGTAAGACTAAGGCCTTAGATGAATTCATCAACACTGTGATTCTCTTTTGTGACCCATGGGAGGTGGGAAGTTGTTTCTGGAAGGTTGCTCTCTACATCTGTGGGAATTGCTGGCTTTTTTCCTGTAGCTACATTTTCAACTTTTTGACCACTTGATTTGATAGTTCAGATCAAGTCAAAGAGTCTGAATTGACATATTTTTCCTTCTCCTTTTTTGTAATCTCTCTTCTTCCTTTTGGAAATATCTAAATGTAGGCAGTGTCTTTTGTATTCACCCTAATTGATGATATATTAAAAAAGTAGAATAGGCCAGGGATTCTCTGAGTTGGCTTGTAATTGCTCTTCAATTTATTCATCCCTACATTTTCCAAACTACCTCCGTTGGCTTAGTGTAGATTTGAAGACATATGTTTCTTTGATCACAATTAACTGAAGTGACTATGGGATATTTACATGGAGGTTTTAAAATATTTATGTACACAACACTAATGGCATCTAGTAGTTTACTCATTGCATTTTAAAATTTGGGAGATGTATTATTCATAGCTGGTCAGAAATCCATAATGCATGAACCTCCTCCAGTGTGCTCTTGCTTGTGTGAGTAGCTCTCCAATTTCTTGAGGTTGTCCCTGGGAAATGCTGACATCCATTGCATGCATAAGCACTTCCCAATCCAATAGCCTTCCTGTTGGTGGTCTGACTTTTTCTGAAGACTTTAGAACAGCTCACATGCATGATCTTATCAGTTGCAGTAAAATCTGGGGAGTGTTTTAGAGGTTGATACTGTTATCTGGACTTTAGGTTCAAGAGATGGAGGCACAGATTAGTTGAGTGGAAAACATCAACAGTATGGCTTTTCAGCACAGTAAGACAGGACATGAAAGACAGACCCCTGTACAGGGTCACTCAATCAACCAATCAGTGTTTATTGAGTGCACATTTGTGGCTCAGCATGGGACTAGTTGCCATGCCAGACCATTTTTATGTCTTGCCAATGTGATTTGGGTCTTTTGGCATCTTGAAAAAAATATTGTCTTGTGAGTGAATTTTCTTGGGAATCAGCCATAAATTGGGAGAGGGTATGTAGGGAGGATTTATGAGATAAGGAAGATGTGTGGGAGGGAATAGAGAGTCATCTTTTGAAGGCAACTATCTTCCCAATGTAATATCACAGATTTCTTAATGCTAGTCCCAAGATTTTTTTTTAGGGCAATGAATAAAAACAACAGTGTTTCAGATATAAAACATTCTGGAGGTTAGCATCATAATTTCAATGCCCAAACCATGACCACAGCTCACCAGGATAGTGTTCAGAAGATGTTTTTGAGTATTGTAAATGCAGCTGGAAATTAAGCAACCTGACCTTGAAGCTATTGAAAAGATGATACATATTGAAACCAGAGGATCTTGTTATTATGTCATTGGACAAGGATACTTTAAAGGATATTTAATTGGGATACTTTAAAAGAACAGCATAAAAATGAAATCTAATAGAAGACAGAAACCATAGAATTGTGTGATTACTGCAAAATTATCTGATACACACATCTTTTTCATAAACTGAAAACTGAGGACCAGAGACATGGAATGTCTTAGCCCAGACACACAGCTAGAGGCAGAGCAGAATATAAATCTAATATCCTGATTCTCTGTTTAGCTCTCTTTCCACTTCTTTTAAACTTTTTTCCTTAGCAGAGGAAGCAGAGCAGTTTAGTTTTTGAGTGCCCCCCACCCTTGGTTAGTTTGTTAATTAGTGCAAAGTTCAGGAAATCATCTGAGAAAGAATCATGGGATTCTCCCATTTACATAGGTGTTCTACATTCAGTAGCATACATATTCTCAAAAATTGTAGTTTGGTTCTTCGAGCTTGAGAGCAAGCCAGAATTCCCTGCTGCCAAACTCAAGAAAAAAACAAAACAAAGCCCTACAGCCATTAACTGGAATGTGGAACCTGGATGCTGCATTAGAAGGCTATACCCACTGCTTAATGAGATGCCCTGAATGGCATGATCAATAGAGAGTTCAGTTGGGGGTGCATATCTTCTCAGAAACTTACCCACCCTCAAGACAAATGCAGAGGGCATGGTGGGTAGTCATAGAGGCAGGGTGAGTTAGTGTCAAGGAACATCTTTTATTCATGGGAGTAATACATCAGAGGGAACTGAGAATGGCATAGTTTTGTCACAGGACTAAAAGGAGAAGCACTGGAGAGTCGGCACTTTGTAAAAGTGCCATTTGTGAATTGTGCAGTACATACTCTGCACTTTGTGCAAAACTCTCTGGTTTACCTACAAGCTTGTATAGGAACCTTAGTGAGTGTGCATCCCTACAATGAAGTACATGGTTAGGTAGGTTAGCATTTCATCTTTGACAGGTGGAAGACTGAAGAGAGATTTTTAAATTCCTTAAAGAAAAGAGGCAACTATGAGGAGGCTGGCTAGTGTTAGACAGGAGATCTCCCGGCATTTAGATAAATGAGGGATTTGTACCATGAATAGTAGAAGAAGTCCTCTCAGATGGCCCATTGGCAGCTCCAGAACCATTCCCACCCTTGTCTGGTAGTGGCCTGGGTGTTAGTAGATAGATACACTGTATTATGTCTCTAGGAGGTCCTCCTGGCTCAGTAACTCACAGCCAACCGTGGCAGGGGCTCAGAGAGACAAGGGCTGCACAACTGGTTTTGCCATTCATGTCTCTGCACTCTGTTTTCCTTCTCTCTGAAATGGTAGCCCTGTCCTTCTCACAGGGCTGCTATGAAAAGGAAATGAAATCCTACTCTACCTCAATGAGCCTGGCACTTAGGAGTGGCCTCTCATGCTTTCCCTTCTGGATCAGTAAAGGCGTGGTCCTAGTGCCAATGGTCACCCTCTTCTGTGGTAGTAAGAAGTCAGCTGCTAGTTAATCCTCATAAAGTTTCCTTGTTGCTAGAGCTTGGATGTTGAATATTCCCCAAAGGACCACATGCTGAAGGCTGGGTCCCCGGGTAGTGCTGTTGGGAGGTGATGGGCCCTTAGAGAGAGGGTGCCTTGTGGAGATCTGCAGGTCATCGGGATTGTGCCCTTTAAGTGGGTTGTGGGACCCTGGCACCTTCTTCTCTCCTCTCTCTTTTGCTTCTTGGACATAAGGTTAGGAATTTTGCATCCTCCACCAGATGAATTGACACAATGTCTGCAACAATGGATTTAGCATAAATAAGATTGTGTGCCTGGCACAGAATCGAGAAGTGTTTCAATCTGCTGTATATAGGGTTGCTATGAGTCGGGCCCAACTCGATGGCACCTAACAACAACAACAACAACATCATGATGTCCTTCTTTGCAACAGGTTCAAAAGCAACAGCACTAATTGATTATGGAGTAAAATTTCTACAACTCTGACCTAAAATAACCCTTTACTATTTATAAATTATCTCAAGTGTTTCATTAGAGCAATGAAAGGCTGACTAATCATGCATTAGTAGCCTCCTTTCTTCACATATGAATTGGAGGCTCAGCAGAATTTGCATCAAATATGTATTGTGACTATAGCAACCTTGAAGAAAGAAAGGGAGGGAGGGTGGGAGAAAGAACATTTAAACAGCATGGGTGTTTCTACTCACATGCCCACTCAGTGACATAAACCACAAGTATGCATGAATGGGAAGTATATGTCTGATATTCCTCTAGTGGGTCTCAGTTGTAAGCTACACATAGTGTCAACTATCTGTGAGCAGGATGATTTTCAGGTGTGTGTGTGTGTATTTTTTCCCCAAGAACATGGCCCCAAACATAACTGATCACCTAAAATTGGATGGTTCATCAAAGATACAATCCCTTCTTCTAGTACTGAGTCACACATATTGAAATATGGTATTATACTGTTTCCTCACATGTCTGTCAGCTTGTCATGCTGTAGGGGCTTGCATGTTGCCATAATACTGAAAGCTATGAAACTAATATCTCAGATACAAGCAGTACCACCATGGGGAACATGTTCCAGACTAAGACAGACTAGAGAAAATGACCCAGCTGCTCACTCCTGAAACAGTCATTAAGAACCCTATGAATAGCAGAGAAGCACTGTCAAATATAGAGCTGGAAAATGAGCCCCCTAGGCTGGAAAGCATTCAAGAAGCAACTGGAGAAGAGTTACCTTCTCACAGTAGAGTTGACTTTAATGTTGGGAATGGAATGAAGCTCCTGGAACTTCCATTTGCTGATGTGGCATGACTCAAAATGGGAAGAAACACGGTGGCTGTAACAATGTGCCAAAACATAAAAAGATCATGTGCATGACAGTGTTGGGTAGTTTCTTTCTGTTGTATATAGGGTTGCCATGAGTTGGACCTGATTCAACAACACCTAACAATAAGAACAGCAGCAGCAACAACAACAACAACAGGTCCTCAACAGATTATTTTCTTGGAGAATGTCTTCCATGGTAGCCTTGACAGAGGTGACTTTAATTTTTTCCTCCAACTTTAGCATGTAGAAACTTTAGCATAAGAATGCTCTATTGTAAATATGTCTCAGACATCTAGGGGTGCTGTGGGGATCAGATGAGATAGTAGGTATGAATGAGCTGTGAAAAGGGTAAAGCTGAAGACAGATATAAGATGTTATTATTAAAAATGACTTCATAACTATAGCTTCTCTTTCAGGATTTGGGTGTGTATAGATCTAAGTCTTGGCAGAAGGACCCAGCAACCCATTCCCCCAAAAAATCAGCCATTGAAAAACCTATGAATAGCAGAGAAACACTGACAATAGTATTTCATCTGTTGTATGTAGGGTTGCTATGTTTTGGACACCGACTCGACGGTACCTAACAATAACAACATAGATCTAAGTGGGAAGATTTACTTCTATTTTCTAGGACTTGATTTTTCTAGCCAAGTCTATTGGAACACTCAGTGAAGAAGATTTTAGGAGATCTTTGGGCTATGTCACTGTTATTGGAACTTGGGATCAAAGACGCCTGTGAAGTATTCTGATAAAGAGTATAGAAGTTTAGGGGTTTGAATAGGTCCATAGATGAATTTGATATCAGATGATAATGAAAGGTATTAGTTATGTGAGTGTATGTAATGAGAATAAAAAGAAAAAATCCTTTTCTTACCTGAAACCCCTGAAAACTCTCTTTTATTGTTAACATCCCATTGTAATTCTACTGGAAGAATGCAATGTTTGAGGCAGGCAGTGCCTCTTCAGAAGTTTTATCCTGAAGTCTAGGATTTGTTATTTACTCACACATTTTTAAGTCTTAGTGATTCTTAGTAAGGAGCTTATAAGCCATTTGGTAAATATCAAGAAATTGCTATTTGCCAATTTTAGAAGTTTTAGTGGTCACTTGGAAGTTCTTTATGTATGAATGAAAAAGAAAATCATAGTGTGTTTTTTTCAGAGATGAGCAAGACTAGTGAGCAAAGTGATCATTTGGATTTAGCTGTTTTTATGACTTCCTTATTTTTTACTTGAACCTTTTCATCAATCTTTAGGACTCCATAACTTCAGACATTTAACTACTGCAGGTCACTTTTAGGGTTGGTGGTTTTAAAAAGAATTCCAGCTAATTTCTGATGAAAAAAGTGGGCTTCTAAGAGCTTAGGCCTTTTGCCACTGAAAGGTGTTCTTTATTTGTGACTCCTCCTTGGTGTCATTCTTTCCTGGAAAAGCTCTAGCATAAAATAGATTTTGAAAGAAATTATGTTGCATCTCAGTGGAATTTTGGTGGGTTTTGACACTGTTCACTTAGGAAAAATGAAGCTGAACCAAAACAAAGCCTCTAAGAAGCAGGTGCTATATTTTAGGGCTAGTGTAGAATTCAGCTGATTAAAATGAGGAAATGATGGATTATGGAGAACTGCAGTCACATTAGGAGGTAAGGAGCACACAAGTAGTGGGTTTGAGCCAGGAATCTGCCCAGGATAGGAACCATGGTCAGCAACACGGGCTAAAACAGAAGCCAAGCACTGAACGGACAGTTCTCGAATAGCCTAGATCTCATGATCCCTCTCTATTGAGCTCCATAGTAGGACAGAACTAGGTGTACATCTCGTCTCTTCTGCTGGCTAGCTGTGTGACTATGATCAAGTTACTTAATCTCTCCTCAAATTCCTTGTCTATAACTGGTGTTAATTCTGAGGTGCATGAATGAGCTGCTGGTATAATTATTATTTATTTTAGTATTATTACCATGTGGTCCTCTGCCTCCCCTAATAGAAGACACTGATCACATTTGTCCTGGGCAATGTGGTTGAGGCCAGCCTGAAAGGCAGACATGGATTGGACAGTCATGCTGTCCTTGTTAGAGTTGATTCTCCTGCAGGTGATACCATGCCCTGTCAGTCAAACCCTGGCAGGATCCTCCACATTAGTGAAGCTTATGTGATTGCTTGCCCATTTGTCTTCATTTTCTCTGCCTCGCCACCAGCTTAATTTTCTCATTAATATAGCACTTGCTTAGGAACTGTTTGCTAGAGGAACTTAGCCACTATTCTTTATGATGATAACAAAATCAACAAGAAGCCCCCTGTGTCTGTCAGGGCCTCAGCAGGAAACAGATGGCATGTTTGAACTGGATAATTTGTAGAGAGTTTAACAAAATAATGATTGGGAAGGTGGAGTCAGGATATAGAGAAACTCCTTAGAGTAGTACCGAAGCCTGGACCAAGCACTACCATATATTCTTCCCATCTCAACCTGGAAAGAAAGGAGAATGAAGAGCCAATCAGGATCTGGACATAGTGAAACTCCCCTGTGGTTCTGTGGTCTCTGAAGGATGAGGAATGTCTGGGGCAACCCTGCTGGGAAGGAGCCTTAGGTACACACAGCCCACTCTCTCCTTCTTCCATTCTTCTTTCTTTTGCTTGCCGTACCCCTTGGCCAAACTCAATGAGATACAGAGAGCAAAGAGGCCCAATGCCAGCCCAGGGTGGTTAGCCTCCAGGCACCCAGTGCAGAGTGGAGGTGGGTGGAAAGTAAATGTGGAGAGTCAAAGAGAAGATGTTCTGCCTAACTCTCAGCTGTCAAGTGTAGCTATCAAGCATTGGGCCTATTAGATTATATTAAAGATATTTATGGAAGTGATTGCATAATATTTGTATAAAAATAAATTTGTTGATCCTGAACCACCTTGACGAACTTGGTACAGATTGAGAGTCAGACAGTCCTGAGTTCCACTCTGGCTCTATCACTTATTATCTCTTACATGCTCTTAACAGTCACTTAAATTTTCTCAGCCTCAGTTTCCTCTGTAAAATGGGAGTAATGATACCTCCATGGGAATTTTCATAGGATCAAGTGAAATAGTGTAAGTGAAGATATATCCCAATTGCCATACTGTCTACACCCATTATGAAAGGGTATACAGAGACTATATTTTATGTCCTTTTATTGCCAAATAATTATGTTTTAGTCTGGGTGAAAAATTGAAGCTCTAGTGCACAAAAACTAGGACACTTTGAAATCTATGTAGTATTCTGTTAAAATATGACTTTAGTACTCATTGGGGAGCCTCAAAAGTTTTATTTGAAGTGAAGATTGTGTATTAATTTATACCTATGGAAGCCTTATGTGACATTTCCAAATCTGCCTGTAAGATAATGGCTCTAAATGGTTTATGACTTTTTAAAAATCTATTAATATAGTAACTTTGTACCTCAGCTTAATGAAAAAAGAGGTGTTTTAGGATGTATCTTTCCTCATTGAAATGCAATACTGTCTCCCATTAGCATAAATCTTACAACTGGGTATCTTCTGTTGGCATATTTCTTAAAGGAGAGTCCCTGAATGAATAGACTGTAAAGCTGTTCTTCACTTGCCTTCCTGAGGCCCAAAGGGCCAGAACATGAATGAGACTAGAGCCTAATACAGAGTGGCCCAGGCATGGGAGTCTTTTGAGAAGATATCTCAAGAAGCATTGCCCACAGTGTGCTTAACTTTCTACACTATTCTCCCACATGACCATTCCACTGAACTCTGTCTTGCTTCCCTCAGGGGTGTTTCCAGTTTCCTGTGATGGTATGAAATAAAACACAGAAGGCTGGATTTTCCAAAGAGTTTTCTTTGTACAGAACACTAAAAATGAAGCCACAGATGAATCCCAAATCAGGGATTATAAATACACACAATATGGCGGGGGATTCCATGGAAGCAGAGGTCATAAAGTAGGAGAGAAGGAGAAGAGAAGCAGATAACTCCTTCTTATGAAAATGTAGGTATTGTTGAGACCCTGATCCAAAAGGGGAAAGGGTTTAACTTACTTAATTTGGCGGCTAAGGGCAGAAGTTGGGTTCCATCTAAATACCTGGAACCTTTAGCACATGGTTTAACAAAGAACTTCTCAGTCATTTTTTCCCCTTCCACCTTGACTTGCATTTGGACGATATTTATATGCTCAGTACATTCCCACAGACATAACCAGCATTTTCTTCCAATGTCAATGCACTATATTCCTTTCTCTTCTCAAGTTGAATGCAACAAAAATGCATGCCACGGCAGGGATAGCCATGGAAATGTTCCAACGCCTACAAATATTAACATATGGGTATGAGCATCTAAAAATATGTTGGCTCTCTCTTCAGATTCCATCCAGAATCTGACTTCTTCTCTCTCCTTCTCCAGTAGTTATCTTGGCTGCAGCCACTGCCATCTCTCCTGGATTATTGCAAAGTCCTTCTGTCTCCCCGTGGCTGCTCCCCACTTTCTGTTGTGTGCCCTCAGCCCAGCATCCAGGGAAGGCCTTTGAAAAGGTGAGTCAGATCATGTTCCTTCTCTGTACAAAACATGTGCCAGCTCCCCAAATCATTCAGAGCAAAATCCAAGTCCTGTAATGACTTATAAGGCCTTCTGTGATCTAGCTTCTTTTAAAATTTAATTTATTTTTTGGGTAGTGCTAGGGATTGAACTCAATGTCTTGTGCATGCTAGGCAAGTGCTATACCCCAGAGCTACATTCCTATGATGATCTAGCCTCCTGGATCTCCTCTCCCAGTATTCATCCACCCTCTCCACTCCAGACATGCTGATCTCCTTCTTGATCGTCAAATAAGAATGCTCTCACCTTAGGGACTTTGTATAGCTGTGTGTCTTCTCTGCAGCACTCTTCTACCCGATTTTTGGATAAATTCCACACTTCCTCCTAGTCTTTGATTGCCACTTTTCCCTCTAGGCCTACCCTGACCATCCTATTTCAAATACTCATTCCACCCCCACACCCCAGTTCCCAATCCTTCTCATCCTTTCTTTGTTACCCTTGCCATAGCATGTATCATTTAACATACTACACAAGTCCATTTACCATGTTTATTATCTTTTTGTATAAATTCCACGAGGACAGGCATTGTTGTTTGGGTCATGATGTATTTCCAGCACTCATAAGAGTTCCTGGTACATGAGAAACAGTGAATAAAGAATATTGTTTGAAAGAAATTTGCTAATTCATTCAACAGGCCTTAATTGAACGTCTACTCTGTGGTTTGTATTGTGCCAGGTGCTAAGGTATAATGATGAACGAGGTCATATGTGGTTTCTGCTGCCCCCATCCCAGGGAGTTTAGAGCCTGGTAGTGAATCAGAGACATTATCCCATAACAATAATAGTGAGAGCTCCAGTTGTCTTTTGTGTGCATTACTGAGTAATCTGTCAACTGGAAATTTTTATTAAAAAAAAAAAAAAACAGAGACACAAGTTGAGTATTGCTATTGTCAAAAAAAATGCATTCCTAGACATTAGTAAAGAAGGATTTTATTAAGAGGCACATGTGCAAGAGAAAGAGGCTTAAAGCCTAAGCCAGACATGTCCCAAGAAAGGGCCAGGTGAGTGAAGCTTTCATATAAAGAGATTTTGAGAAGAAGGTGACTGTGGAAAGAGGAGGGAGAGGTGCTAAAACCTGCTAGGGAGGTCTTGTAAACTTAATAAACTGCTCAAATATTGCAGTAATGGAAAAGTCAAGGCGGGAAGTGTTTGTGGTCAGGCACAAGGGACAGGGCATGGGCTTGAAATTGTTGTAAATAAGATAAATATAGAGTTCTGGACATAGCTACCTTAGGATAACCAGGCTAAAGTTATGTCAAGCACAAAGTCTGATCAGCCTTATGGTCTTCACAGGAAAAAGTTGAAGTTTAACCATAAGGCAATTGATGGCTTATATTTCCTTTCTTAATATAATCACTCCCTTTGGGGTTATATTTGCTGCTGTAGGAAGAGTGATTATATGTTGGCTCTATCTTCAGACTCAGTCCAGAATCTAATCCTTTTTTGTTGCTGTAACAAAATACCTGAGGCTGATACTTACAAAGAAAAGGGGTTCGTTTAGCTTACAGTTTTAGAAGTTTAAAGATTAGAGGCTACATCTGATGATGGCCTTCTTGCTGGCGGAGTGTCAAAGTTTTGTAGGCTGCTGCATAGCAAGAGAAAGAATGTGCTTTTGTGTCTATATCCTCTGATCTCTTCTTTTAAAGCCACCAGTATTCAATCACAATAATAATATCTAATGATAATCTAATGACAATCGTAATGATACTATCTAATCTTAACCTTTTCCCAAAGACTCTACCTCCAAGCACCGTAATCAGATTAAGTTTCTACCTTCTTTATACCTCCCCATGAGGATTCAATTTCACCATGAGTTCAAGGGGACAAACCATATCCAAACCATAGCAGTGATGCATTAAGGTATCCGAAACAGTAAAAACACTAATTTATGTATGATGACTATTGGCCACAAGATTGCTAATCATACCAAAGACTCTTTAGACAAAATCAATGGATTTTACATGTATGCAGTATGCTGGGTAGTGTTTGTAGTGGTAGAAATACACACCACTGTACCAGAGAAACAAAAGCTATTTCCTAGAATTTAGTGCCGGATTTACATTTTGGAAATCATTATAGAAATCTTTTAACTTTTCAAAATAGCCTCACTTTTTACTACCTAAAAACACTATGTGCTTCCAACAAACTTTGCTTTTAACTAAATGTTGTTGTTAGGTGCTGTCAAGTCAGTGTCTGACTCACACCCATCCTATGTACAACAGGTAAAACACATTGTTGGTGCTTCTCTGCTATTCATAGAGTTTTCAAAGGCTGATTGAGTTTTGGAAGTGGGTTTCTGGGTCTTTCTCCAAGCCTACAGTGTCTGGTGTTCCCAGGAGGTCTCCCATGCAAGTACTAACCAGGCCCGAACCTGCTTAGCTTCCGAGATCTGACGGGAATGGACGCAACAATGCTATATGGCTGCATTGTTTTCAGTGCTGTAATTCCAGATACTGTAATTCCAGATACATACTGTTAAATCTGGTTAATTGGAGGGTATTCTGTGCATATAAATACTGTAGGTAAAAGATGAGAAAACAATTGATTCAAAATGGATCTACTCGATGAGCTATAAACCTGGAGATTCTTTTGGAGCACATTTAGGCTAGTGCAGCCTGATACCAAAGAACTGCATTTTTATAGAGAAAAATACTTCTCACAGGAGGCCTTCAACTAAACCACAATATCTTAGATTTTATTTGGGAAAGTCAGTAGCTGCTCCCAACTCTAATCACACATGCTTTGGCCTGTTATAAGTATAGCTGGTATTTAGACTGTGAAATACCCTACTGGGCCTTGAATTCTCTGACTGAGTTACTGATAAATTCACTGAAATGTGTACAAGCCTTTAAAATAAGTCATAAAACTGAGTCTCCAACTTGAGTTATATAGTTGTTCTGATGGAAGAGCTTTGGAGAAACACAGGGATGAGAGCAGAGACAGGCATGATGCTAACTCTGGGTTGTTCTCATTGTTTGTCACTGGGCTTCCTGTGCTCTGTGCATCCTGCCACTTCCCACAACAGCTTTGTGAGAAGGAAAAGGCCACTTTTTATAGAGTGGGAAAGAGAGATATGGAAAAGATAACCTCCTCAGTCACATAGTGAGAAGAAGTAAGACAGGAATTTGAATCCAAGTCTGTATGGTTTGGGTCCAGGCCTATCTGATTTTCTTGATTCTGTCTTCCGTGAGGTCTGTCATTTGACATGTGATCTTGAGCAAATCATGTGGCTGCTTTGTTGTCTGTTTTCTCTATTGTAAAATGGAGATAATGCTACTGGCAAAATCCATTTCACAAGGGTGAAAATTAAATCTATGTAAAAGTTCACTGAAAAAGAGTTAAGAGCTTTAAAAATGCAAGTCATTGTTGTTATGGAACTGAATGAAATTAAGATGATTTTTACCTGCCCAGAATATACTTACTGTCATCTTTTTGATTAAGGTATATCATAAAAGATAGGTTCTTGGAGGAACATTGTTAGCCACAAAAGATTTAACTTAAACCCAGGAACACAGTCTAAGCTCAGAGACAGAGGATTTTTTTTGTTAGATGCATGAAAAGCACAATGTACCTATTTTCTACTAATTTGACCTAGTTCCAAATTAATAGAAGTACTTTTAAAAGTAATATTTTTTCTTCTTTTTTTTTCTCATTGTGTGGGAGGGAGGTTATGACTTTGAGAAATTACTTGACTTCTCTGAAATTATTTTCTTACTGGTAAATTTTCTTACTGGTAAATTTTCTTACTGGTTATCTCCTCATTTATTCCTTAAATATGCTAAATACTACGGATTAGGCATTGTTTCAGATGCTGGGAATGTAGCAATGAACAAAACAGAAAAAAAATAACTAGCCACTAACATTTTAGTGATATGTAAAAACAATATATAAGAAAAGTAGGGCACATTAGGTGGCAGTAAGTGTAAGAAGAAAAATGAATCAGGAAGGGGAAAGGAATTATTTGGCATGGAAAGATGATTCTTGTTTTTAGACATGGTAGCTCAGAAGGTGCTATGGTTTGGTGTCCCTCCAAAATTCACTTATTGAAATGTCACACTGTACTCCATAAATAAATATTATTATTAGTATGTCAGTAAAAAACCATTATGAGCCGGGTGTGGTGGCACATACCTATAATCCCAGCAATTTGAGAGGCAGAGGTAGGAGGATTGTAAGTTCAAAACCAGAGGCAGTCTGTGTAATTTAGTGAGACCCTGTCTCAAAAAGGAAAAAAAAAAAAAAAAGGACTACAGTTCAGTGGTATAGCACTTGCAAAGCATGCAACTGTGAGGCCCTGGGTTCAACCCCCAGTATTGCAAAATAAATAAATAGATAAATGAACATTATAAAAACAAAACAAAACAAAATTCATATGTTGAAACCTAATCATCAAGGTGATGGCATTCAGAGGTAGAAGGTAGGTCATGAGGGCTCTGCCCATGTGGATGGGATTAATGCCCTTATAAAAGGGCTGGAGGAGGCTGGGGATGTAGCCAATGATAGAACACTTGCTAGCTTGTGCAAGGCTCTAGTCTAGCTTGTGCAAGGCTCCACGACCACAAATTTAAACAACAACAACAACACTTTAAGAACAAAATTATGTCAATTGCAGGAAAATGTATGGAAACCATCATGTTAAGTGAAATAAGCCAGACTCAGAAAAACAAGAACAATAGGCATAGCATGTTTTCTTTCATATGTGGAATAAAAGGCAAAAGGAGGAAGGGAGGGAGAGTGGGAAGGAGGGAGGGAGGGAGGGAGGGAGAGAGAGAGAGAGAGAGAGAGAGAGAGAGAGAGAGAGAGAGAGAGGAAAGTGGGACTACTAGGGAAGAGTAAGGTGACCAGCAGGCAGAGAGGGGGATAAGTGAGGGCAATATAGGGGGTGAGTATGATCACAGGACCATATGTGAATATATGAAGATGTTATAATGAAATCCATTATTTTTATAACTAATATATGCTAGTTGAAAGGGGGAACTTATATAGAAAGAAGTATGACACCTCCCCCAAACAGAAAACAAGCAAACACACAATAAAACCAAGTGGTAGTGGGTGCGTTGGAGGGAACTAATTAGGTCCTTTCCCTCTTCTGACTCCAAAACAAAGCACCATTTGGAAGCAGAGAGAGACACCACATCTGTTGGTGACTTGATCTTGGACTTCCCGGCCTCTAGAACTGTGAGAAATAAATTTCCATTGTGTACAAATTTCCTAGTTCTGAAGTATTTTGTGATAGCAGCAGGAATAGACTAAGACAGAACTTTTCACTGGAAAGTGACAATTTAGTAAACACTAGAGAACTGAGACAGGGAGTCATGTGGCTCTCCCAGGAGAGAAGCATTGCTTGTGTGTTGCATGTGGGAATACAGTGTGCATGGGGGACTGTAAATGAAATATTATTTATTGCTCCTTTAAGTACTCAATATCTGTTGGCTGTTTAGTGACTTTCCTGGGGAGATGGTAAAGAAACATTCATTCACCTCAAATAGAGAGGGCACAGATAGACCAAAGAAAGATTCTGTCAAGTCCACCTTGGTGAATTAATGAGTTTATTGGGGTTGCTTACAGGAGCATGGGTGACCACAGGCAGCTGTACCAGTGAAAAGTCCCAACCCCAGTCAATTATTTCCCTCTTATACAGTGGTAATAGGA
The DNA here is from genome assembly GCA_007922755.1 of Pedetes capensis. NCBI lineage: Eukaryota > Metazoa > Chordata > Mammalia > Rodentia > Pedetidae > Pedetes > Pedetes capensis. The sequence continues at coordinate 72,554 of VMDO01008467.1, forward strand.
ATTTTAGGGGAGGGTCTTAGAAGGGTCTCATGATTCTCCCTCCTTCAAACAGTAAATGTTAATAATCCCATTGCCATTACCACAGGCCTTGCTATCTTCTGTATGTTGTTGTTAGGTGCTGTTGAGTTGGTGTCCAACTCATAGCAACCCTATACATAACAGGGGAAACACTATTGTTAGTGCTTCTCTGCTATTCATAGGGTTTTCGATGATGGCTGATTGCTTTTTGGGAGTGGCTTGCCAGATCTCTCTCCCAAGCCTACAGTATCTGGTGTTCCTAAGAGGTTTCCCATCCAAGTACTAACCAGGCCTGACCCTGCTTAGCTTCCAAGATCTGACAGGGTCAGACACCACAGGGCTATGGCTGCAGGCATCTTCTGTATAGCTAGGTTTATTCTATTGCTATGACTGTGGGCCAAGATCTGGTAGGTCATCAAAGCTGCCCTCCTTTAAGAAGGCAATGGTCTTGTCTAGCCATAGGAAACAGCTACATTATACTTGCTAACTATGAAGGAACAAAAATCTGATGTGTCCACAGGTTCTGAAAAGGGAATTATAAATCTATAAAGAATAGTTTTGTGAATTAAAATGCAAAGCAAACAAAATGAAATCACCATTTGCCTCCTTAAACTCAGGACTCTGAGAGTGTTAAGAAATCTCAGTGAAATTTCTATCCATTGCCAAGAGCCAACCCAGCCCTTTCACGTGCCTGAAGACTTCTGCTGACTTAGTTATTACTCATTTAAAAACTAGAATGCAACATGGCCTTGGGTATATTTTATGAACTGTGGATCTATTAGGAGTACCAAAGGGAGACAACTTTTAAGGTTGATGTCACATAGGACACTGAACCCTCCCCCAGTCCTTCCTTTGTAGTTGCCTCTATAATAGGATGTTGAGCTTAATGAGCCATACATCTGCCTGGCTCTAGTATGCTATGATTCTTTTCAGTGACCTACTATGACTTTTTACTAGTGTCTGACACAGCAAATAGGTTTTAGCTCTTGTCCCAGCTCTGGTTCGTTTTTAGTGACTAACAGGAACACAGTCCTGATGAATACTGAGGCCTGTTTTGGCTCATCAGGAAAGAGAGCTATGATTAATTAGCAATGTCTGCATGGTGACAGGAATGGAAGGCAGTTGTTCACATTTCAAGTGCTATACATCTCCATCTACAGCTGCATAGAAAACTAAGCCAAAAAATAGGAAACAAAGCCTTTGGTTATAGGCCAGTGTTTAAAGACCAGTCAAACTCTCCTAGGTAGGAAATAACAGAGGCTTGTGTCCAATAACTTGGTAGGAAGACTCCTCAAGGAGAAACTGAAAGTCTGCCTGACATTTGCAAAGCATCAGAGATTTGTGAATGGACCCTTGTTACGTTAGAAATAGACAGTAAAGTAATGGGGAATGAAGATAGATGGAGCTCTGATTTATTTGGCCATTTGATACTGCCTTTGACAACTTTGTCTACCTTGACATGTCAATAAAGTTATTAAAATGAAAACTGAAAAAAGTGTAGAGCATTAGAGCAGAACACAGTTTCATTTCTAAGTCATAGTGCCCAGTAGACCAGGAGAAGCTAAGCCTCCGGCATAGAGCAACTGCTTTAATTCCGGGCTGCCACTCACCTCTGCTTGATATTTGACAGTGTACTTAAAAGTGCTCCTAAGCACATCAAGGGAAATGAATGAGTAAATAATTGGTTGCCCCTTTAAAAATAGAAAATATCAGGCTAGGGTTTAATTAACTGCCATAAATTAGTCTCAAGCTAACTGTTCAGAGAAGAGCCACTTGTACCCTTTGCCTCCAATGAAGAAAAACTGTTTAGGTCACTTAGAATTTTACTTTCTAGAGTAGAAGTGTGAAGTTGTAAGTTTCCCATCACTGAGAATATTAAGGGATGATGAGAAGAAGTTTCTGTACTATGTCAGGGATTAGACTAGAAAACTAATAGGATTTGGGTACTAATCTCTCTATGGATGCTTTCCTGAAACCATTCAGGACAGTGTATTCTTGGCAGGACCTCAGAAAATGAACAGAACATCCAACTCTTCTCTGTTTTTGAAAAATATTGTGCATTTTTGCAAGAATCCATTATTACTGTGAGGACCCATTATGCTCACCATGTAGAAATAATGGACATCCAGGAGAAAATAGTCTAACTTAGTAAATGCTTATGTGCATGGACTCTGTGAAAGGGAAAGTCTTAGACCTCCCTGGATAATGCAAACATTAATCCTTACATCATCAGACCCACGGAAGGATACCACGGCAGATGGGCAAAGATTTATAATATGCTCAGGTGATATGAGATTTAAAAATGATATGAATAGAGTACTTTTGGTAGACAAAAAGGGAAGTATTAATTCTGCATAAACTAATAGTGGTAGAGAACAAGAGGGGCAGCTATAGAAGGTCACCTAGAAAATAAGGCATTTGAACTGAGACTTCACAAATCTGGAGGCTCTCATGTTCAGATAATGCCAGGAACTGTGGGAACCAAAACTCAGAGTTTGGGCTGCAGCAGGGCATTGTGTGGGATGCAACTAGTCTAGGAAGATCAAGGGGAGAATCAAATGCTGGGTTGAGGTGGCTGAGCTTATTTCACAGGACTGTGACAGTTTTTGAGGCAGGAATTGGCAAATTGGAACTGGGGTTTAGAAATATTCCAACAATGCGGGGAGCAAAGACAGTGGTGGTTTGGTGTAACACAGGGGAATAATATCTGGCCCCAAGCTACTCCAGTAGCCCATGGAAATTGTAATTTGACCTGGAGTAGGCTTGCTCAGAAGAGGTGATGGCTGTGAAGGTATGAATAGAAAGGGTAGCTTTGGCCATAGGGCTTGGCACTCAGAATGTTAGCAGAGTTGAACTAAGAAAATGATAGTGCAAGTCATTATTCTGAGATTGTAAGTAAACCTGGAAGTATCAATTTAAGTCTTAGGCTGAGAGGTGTTTCAAAGAATGCATGAGGTTCTGGAGGTAAGGCAGGTGTTCTTGGCCAGATCAAGTTAGATCCCTATATCCCAGCAAATCCTAGTCTTCTTGCCCTCTAGCAAGATGAGGCTTTGTCTGTTCAAGCATGTGATCAGTTGTGTGATGGACTTGAATAAAAGCTGTCATTTTGGTGTGTGTGTGTGTGTGTGTGTGTGTGTGTGTGTGTGTGTGTGTGTGTAAGTGCTGGGAATCTGAGAATATGCCTGTTGGTTGGTAAATTCCGGATTTTCTCAAAAGACTAAAATACAGTGAAAGAATATTCCAATAATCTGGATCCCATCAATTGCCTCATTTCTGAAAATATCAGAAAGCGGCTGGGGTAGGAGTCAGTGGGACCAAAGTTCCAGGTATCTGGGACATCATTGCAGAAGGGAAAGGAAGTAATGCTTGGTCACTTTGTATTTTTCAACACTCCTCCTCCCCTCACCTTAGAATGATCTGACTTGCCTCCAGGTAACACATCAAACTGTTTTGTTGGAGAAAAGAAGCTGTAGAGAGGACTCAGTTTCTCTGGAATAGCATACAGTTTTTGATATTCTAGTCGTTAGGAAGGAGGCTTCTTAAATGTTGGCTCCACCAATTGCTACCTGCCTCCACCAGCCACCTCACATCTGGACTTCATGTACAGATTTCAGATTTGCCAAAATCACAGCAAAATTGACCTTCACCAACTCTGCCAAGCTCAAGGCTATAAGAGAAATGAAGAAGCTGACACTCAGATAATAGAGAAGAGGGAAAGGTGGTTTTAAATGGTAGTCTAGAGGTCGAGGTAGGAGGGGCAGGCACACAAGATATACAGGATTGGCACCTGGAGAGGGAGGGGAAGTGGATAACTAGAGGTCTTCCTAGAAGGTACAAATAAGTATCAGGAGATTACAGTGATAGGGGTAAATTACAAACTCAATGGGAGTGCAGTCTTTGGGAGATTTAATAGCTGTTGTCCTGGTGACATCAAAGAATGGTGCCCAGGTTTGTAGGGTTAGGGTACTATTTACCAGGCAGGTTATTCAAGGCGAGGACCAGATCAGAGGCAGATTTGATTCAGAATAACTTGCTAAGCATTTCATAGATTCGTTCAATGGTAATAATAATAAAGACACTGAAAATCTTCCAGCCCAGCATGCTTGTTGAACAGATGAGGACACTAGGCAGTCAGTAAGTGGTGAGATGAAGATAACTAAGATTCTTCTCAGAGTCATCTGTAGCCTGTCCAACTCTCCTCATTTTCAGAGTTACAGTGAAACGCAAACCTGAATTATAATTGACAAATCACCATAACTCATTGTTATGATTTGAGTATGAAATGTCTTCCACAGCCTTATGTATTGGTGGCTTGGCTTCCAGCCAATGGACTTTTGGGAAGTGATTAGATTCTGAGGGCTCTGACATAATCATACTATGATGGCATTTTTGAGAGATGGTGAAAAATAGAAGGCAAGGCCTAGTTGGAGGATGTAGGTCATTTAGGGTGTGTTTTTGATTCTATGTCTTGTCCTGGCCTCTTCCTGTATACCTCTCTTTCTGCTTCCTGGCTGTCTGAAGTATAAACTACTTCCTCCACCACATGTTCCTGCTTCCAGAATGTTCTGACTCACCACATGCCCAAAAACATGGAGGCAAATGATAATGGAAAGAACCTTCTGAATCTATGAGCCTAAGTAAATCTTTCCTCCTTTAAATAATTCTCTCAGGCATTTTGGTTACTGCCTTACAAAATATACTCATTATTAATTTTTTTTTCAGCATTTGTTGAATTCAGGGCCTTGGACATGCTAGGCAAATGCTCTACCACTGAACTGTACTCCTAGCCTCATTTTTATTTTTTATTTTGAGACAGGGTCTCACTAGGTTGCATAGGCTGCCTCTGGCCTTGTACTCATGATCTCATTGCTTTAGCCTTCTGAGTCACTGGTATTACAGGTGTGCACCTGTAATACCATGCCTGGTTTATTATTGACCTTTTTGATTATCTCTTTTCTTGCTTGTGTTTCCTAGGATAATTGTAAATGTCAAATGAGAAGGATGATATGTATGAAAATTAAATTCCTTTTTTTTCACTTTTCCCCTTTTGTTGGTAAATGTTGGTGGGATATAGAGTAACACAGCATTTGCTTTTTCCATTATACAACCATTACATCACTTTTGGTTATGCTTTTATCAACTTACACGGTTTATAGAAACTTTTGACTAATATGTAGTAAAACTCATATCCATATTTGGGTATGTTCCCCTATTTGAAAGTTAATTCTAAACTGCTGAGAAAATGCAAATCACTCTTGGTGATTCCAATGATTGATCCTAGAGATTTAAAGTTGGAAGTATCCTTCGAGCATGTCTCATCTAGTCACATAGACTGAAAAGGAACCTGAGGCCTAGAAACTGAGAAATGTCATCCAAAATACATATTAGGTGAGTTATTGGTTGCTATTTCAAATTCTTTTTCATGTTAGCTTATTGTAAATAATGGCAGAGCTGCCTCTAGAATCCAGGGATTCTGAGTCCCTATGTTAGGCAATTTTTCTCACAACCTTGAGCTTGCAAATTTGTCTAGAAATAGAGACTCAGTTCCATCTACAAAGAATCATTTTGCCCCTTTGGTTTGTTCACCTAAGGGTAGCCTAGGGAATAGGCCTCCATTATCTGACTGGATACTAGTATATCTTTCAGTGGAGAAGAGACAGGCTCTAGAGAGCAGACTTGAGTTTTGGCTTAGATATGAGAGAATTTTCAAATCTAATCATAAGCAGCAGGAGGAAAGCCCATCTCATCATTTGCCTCTATCTCTTTTTATTCATAAATCAGTTGGATCAATAACTATTTGAAATGTAAAAGCCTTTGCTTGGCACGCTACCAAAAGAGAAAAGGGAATTTTATAGCTTCTTTAGAGTAATGGTAGTATGCTTTTTAAGTTTGGTGGAAAAAAGGGGTGGTGGTGGGGAGGAACAAGCACCAAAATCTGACCTCTCACCTTGTTCTGGGGATCCAGCAAAACCATAATAGAGTGTGGAAGGTACACTAATTGAAGTGTCTTACTGATGACCTGTTTGGATTCCAGGACAGGCACCAGATGTCACTCAGCTCACAGCATGTAGGGTTACTCTTAATTACAAGTCCAAGTTGCCCTAGTTGGCAGTGATTTTTTTCCCCTTCAGTTGAATAAGTTAATTTACATTGAAAAATCTATTTTTTTTTCCATCTTACTCTTTTCCTTCATCTACCAAAATATGGTGTTTCATTATACTGCTGACCCCCTCTTAAGGGCTACCTAAGAAAGCTAACTCAGGCTAAAAAAAGAATTTCAGTCAAACAGGATCTCTGTTACATGTGACTTTTGGGCTCCCTTTTTGTTCTTTTCTCCTTTCTACATGCTCTTGTGATGAGTGACTTGTGTCAAGGCATTTTCTTCAGAGTCCTTACAACTGCCCCATCCAATCCTTTGCTGACACTGTGTCTATCTGTTCTGATTAGTGCTGTAGAAAGACAGCTGTCTTTAGTCACCCATAATCTGGCTCAAATTCAATAACTCTGATTGCTCTTGCCTATGAGCATAAATGAGAGGAAAAGAAAAAGCTTTAAGCTTTGGTTAGAGCTGACCTCATTCTCCTTCATGATGCTACAGATGTTGATTCCAATAGAGAGAAGCATGGCTTTTATAACTTATTCAGATAGGATGAGGCATTGCTGGGCACAGATTCTATCAAGACTTAATTACTGGGTCTATTCCAAGGAGACTAATCCTTCATAGGACACCAGGATAGAGACTATGATATTGTATGTGTCTTTAGTATTACCTGGATGGATTTTAAACTTGTGGTTGTAGAGGTAGAATAATTAAAAGAATAAGGAGAGATTAAAAAACCCCAGCATTGGTGGTAACTTTATATGGGTAGACTATTGATAGTCAATATTAAATATTAAGAGAGATACTGGTAAATTTTTTTTTTGCTATTCTAGGGTAAAACAATAATACATTGTCAGTAGGAAACTAACTTTTAAAGTCTTTACCTGGGAGTGGCTGAAGCACTGGCTTAAATCTAATTTCTTACCTGTTGTATGTGTAGAAAAAATATGAATTTTTATTGTTCAGGTCAGAGCTTCACTTTCTTTATCTGAAAAATGGGATAAGTACTATATACCTTACAAGATTGCTGTGAGGCTTAGAAGAGAATGCCTGGCTTATACTAACAGGTCCATTGTCATTATTGTTACTATTGCTATCATTATTATCTTGGTGGTGGTGTTTTTGTCAGGTGCCATTGAGTACAGTCTGAGTCTTAGCGACCTTCATAGGGTTTTCAATGGCTGATTGTTTCAGGATTGCTTTGGGAATGGATTGCCACATTCTTCTCCTGTTTTTGTGGTTCTAGGGATCGAACCCAGATTCTCAGAGAGCACAGAGCAGCACTCTACCAACTGAGCTAAACCCCAGCCCATTATCATCTTAGGAATAAATAAATGAATATATATCCTGGTGATATCTTCATAACAATGGTAGTTTTATTTAAGAACAAAGTGTGAAAAAAAATAGTCTGATATCAAGACAACCACTCCAGGACTTAAACCAGTGGTTCTCAAAGTGTGATCCTTGGATCAGTAGCATCAATATCACCTGGAAGCTTAGAAATCGAAATTATTACTCCACCCCAGACCTATGGAATCAGAGACTCAACTCAAGGTTCTTGTTAAAAATGCAAGTTATGAGGCCTTATCCCAAACAGACTGAATCAGAAACTCTAGGGTGTTTTTTCCCCCCTGATACTTGGAGATTGAATCCAGGTCCTTGCACATATTTTGCAAATGCTCTACCCCTGATCTGTGCCCCAACCCCATATATGTATATATATTCTTGAGATAGAGTCTCACTAAGTTACAAAGGCTGCCTCTGGCCTTGAACTTGCAATCCTCCTACCTCTGCCTCCCGAGTTACTAAGATTACAGATGTGTGCAATTGCACTTGGCATATGTTGTGTTTTACAAACTCTGCAGTGGTTCTGATGAATGCTAAAGTTTGAGAGCCATAGCATTTAACTAAACTTACCAACTTCAGTTGATCTTTATTTAATGATTCTAAATATATTTCATAAATATAGCAAGACAAAGACCTAAGATAAACTGGGTACCATCTTGTGATCCTTCCCCTGATCCTCTTGCTCTGGGAAAAGAAGACCTACTAGTGAGAATGCCTTTTGTGCCTAAAGTTGCCTATTGTTCATGCTTCCCCTGTGTCCTATCTACAACATTGCCATTGTAACTTGGATTCCAGCAAAACAAAAAGGAGAGAGATATTGATAATTACAGCAACAACCCACAAGACATTCCTGCCCCTGGATTATGCTTCAGCAAACAAAGTCCTTGTTTAATGCTTACAATTATTTTATTGCCTGTGATTTGAAGATTGGTATATTGCTTTATTGTGACACCTTGTGAGTCTGAGGTCTGTACTTGGATCCCCGTGAGACATGATGAAAATAATTTAATAACTAAAAATGCATATGATTACCTCTAATTCATGGGGTAGTTTTTCTATAATGGTAGGTTCATTATTTGTTGAACATCCCTCTCAAACTTTGTACTTCACCTTTAAAACATCTCAAGTTTCTGGGTTTTGGGAGAAATGATTAATAGACTCTATTGATTTTTAAAAATAAGGAAACACAGTGGCATGAAACTGTGAATAGGAACCTTAGAATTTCCATTACACATTCACTTTTTAAAGGGTACTTGGAAATGACTTTCTAGGGGGAATGCCAGTGAGTTCTAAAATTATATTAAATATCTTTCCTTTTGATGTTTAAGGTGACAAATGCTTGCATTTATATTGCTGTTCTTGGTTTCTATGGCACAGAACTATATCTTTGGAATTTAACCAAACTAGATAAGTTATCCAGAAGAATCTTTCAACTTTTTTATATGTACAATAGCTGGACTAAAGGGGATTTGTGCATATGTATTTGTTCATTACATTCATTATATATTTTTACAGACCTATCTATAAGTGGCCCCCCCACATCTGTCAGTTTGCCACCCTGTGGGGACTTGTGTGTTGTGATAAGGCTTAAAGCTATGCCACCAGTATCTCAGATACCAGCAGGGTCACTCACAGTGGACAGGTTTCAGCTGAGCTTCCAGACTAAGACAGACAAGGGAGTAGGCACTGGCAAACCACTCCTGAAGTAAATAGCCATTGAAAACCCTATGAATAGCAAAGAAACACTGTCAGATATAGTGCTGGAAAATGAGCCACCCAGGTTGGAAGGCACTCAAAAAACCATTGTGGAAGAATTGCCTCCTCAAAGTAGAGTCTACCTTGATGACAGAAATGGAGTAAAGACCCAGGGACCTCCATCTGCCGATGTGGCATGACTTAAGGAGAAACAGCTATAAACATCCATTAATAATTGGAACATGGAATGTATGTAGTATGAATCTAGGAAAATTGGAAATTGTTAAAAAAGAAATGCAGTGCATAAACATTGGCATTCTAGACATCAGTGAGCTAGAATGAACTGGCATGGGCGATTTTGAATCAGATAATCATATGGCCTACTATGCTGGGAATGACAAACTAAAGAGAAATGGGGTTGCATTTACCATCAAAAAAGACATTTCAAGATCTGTCCTGAAATATGATGTTATCAGTGATAGAATAATATGCATACACCTACAAGGAAGGCCAGTTAATATGACTATTATTCAAATTTATGCATCTACCACTAAGGCCACAAATGAAGAAAGGGAAGATTTCTACCATCTTCTGCAATCTGAAATAGATCAAACATGCAATCAGGACTTATTGATAATTACTGGTGACTGGAATGCAAGGGCTGGAAACAAAGGAAAAGGCTCAGTAGTTGGGAAATATGGTCTTGGTGACAGAAACAATGCTGGAGATTGCATGATAAAATTTTGTCAGACCAATGACTTTTTCTTTGCAAATACATTTTTTCAACAACATAAATGGAGACTATACACATGGACTTCACCAGATGGAACATACAGGAACCAAATTGTCTACATATGTGGAAAGAGATGATGGAAAAGCTCTATATCAAATGTCATAATAACACCAGGTGCTTATTGTGGGTCAGACCATCAATATCTCATATGCAAGTTCAAACTAAAGTTGAAGAAAATTAGATCAAGTATATGAGAGCCAAGGTATGACTTTGAGTATATCCCACCTAAGTTCAGAGACCAGCTCAAGAACAGATTTAATGCATTAGACACAAATGATAGGAGACCAGACAAGTTATGGAATGACATAAAAATATCATTCAAGAAGAAAGCAAAAGTCTATTAAAAAGACAAGAAAAAAAGAAAAGACCAAATTACATGTCAAAAGAGACTCTGGAACTTGCCCTTGAATGTTGAGCAGCTAAAGTAAAAGGAAGACATGATGAAGTTAAGGAACTAAACAGAAGATTTCAAAAGGCAGCTCGAGAAGACAAAAACAAATATTATAATGACATGTGCAAAGAACTGGAGGGAAGAACATGCTCTGTGTTTCTCAAGTTAAAGGAAGTGAAGAAAAAATTCAAGCCTCAAGTGGCAATAATGAAAGATTCTACAGGGAAAATATTAAATATTGGAAAAATATCAAAAGAAGGTGGAAGGAATACACAGAATCTTTATTCAAAAAAGAATTGGTAGATGACCAACCATTTTAAGAGGTTGCATATGAAGAGGAACATATCAAGAAACTAACAAACAAAAACCACATGCTCATCTCAATTGATGCTGAAAAGGCCTTCGATAAAGTGCAACACCTTTTCATGATAAAAACACTGGAAAACATAGGTATAACAGGCAAATACCTTAATTTCATAAAAGCCATTTATGACAAACCTATAGCCAACATTATATTAAATGGAGAAAAACTAAAACCATTTCCGCTTGGATCTGGAACAAGACAAGGATGTCCTCTCTCTCCTATTCTATTCAGCATAGTAATTGAAGTTCTGGCCAGGGCAATCAGACAAGAGAAAGAAATCAAAGGGATACAGATTGGCAAGGAAGAGGTCAAATTATCATTATTTGCAGATGATATGATTTTATACTTGAAAGACCCCAAAACCTCAGTCAAAAAACTTCTGGATCTAATTAACTCCTTCAGCAAAGTTTCAGGCTACAAAATCAACATACAAAAATCAATAGCCTTTCTTTATACCAATTCCAAACAAGAGGAGAAGGAAATTTCAGGAAAGATACCATTCATGATAACCCACCAGAAGATTAAATACCTTGGAATCAATCTAACCAAAGACCCTTCTGATCTATACAGGGAAAATTTCAAAACATTAAAGAAAGAAATAGCAGAGGACACTAAAAAATGGAAAGACCTCCCCTGCTCCTGGATAGGGAGAATTAATATTGTAAAAATGG
>VMDO01008468.1:0-31160 GCA_007922755.1 Pedetes capensis
AAAAAAAAAAAAAAAAAAAAAAAAAAAATTCCAACTGGAATCAAAGCTTTGTGAGAAATAGACTCACAAAAAAATGTTTGCAGTTACCAAAGTATATTGAAAGGACAGACTTCCTATCATTTCTTATTCTTTTATTTTGCCCGATATCTGACCTAGCACACCTAATAAGAGCCTTCTATGTGCCATGGAGATACTGCTTTCTGGCTATAGATTGGGTTTCCTGTATTCTTGAGCTCAGATTTCTGCCCAAATCAACTTTGGCCTCTTCTGAGTCAACAGTTCTATGGTTGGGATGATTACAAGGTAGTGAAAATGATTGGTCACAGAGAATTCACTGAAATAGGGACACTTCCACATCCTCTAGACTAGAAAGATATGGCTTTCAGGAAGCAAAGGAGTTGAGGACTGCCTGCCAAGCAAAGTACTGCAGTGTGCAGGCTCCTAACTGAAAGGAGGGTAGGATCCAAGGTCACTTGGTGGTCAGTTTGAGACTTTAGAGGTCAGGGATGTCTTGAGGATCTGGTTTTCTGTATTAAAGGCTTGGAGTTTCCCTGATCATCTAATTCCAGTAATTTCAAGAGCAGGAACAGAATTATTTCCCAAAGCCTATCTCCTCAGCAATGGGCTGAACATACAAACCTGCAGTGGTAAATGGTACTTACCATAATGCTTAATGTATTAACCCTTAGGAAAGGAATTGTCACCTTTTATTTTTTATCATTGACCTTAAGGTTTAAAGAATGTTAAAAAAAAAAAAAAAAGAAGAAGAAGGTTTAAAGAATGTCACACATTTTATTAGTTTTCACAACATCCCTGTAACTAGATAGGGAGTGAGAATGGTAACATAAAATGAATCACCTCCCAGCTGGGTGTGGTGGCACACACCAGTAATCCCAGCGCCTTGGGAGGCAGAGGCGGGAGGATTGCAAGTTCGAGACCAGAGGCAGTCTGTATAATTTAGCGAGACCCTGTCTCAAAAAGTAAAAAAAATGGGCTGAGGATACAGCTCAGTGGTCCAGCACTTGCAGAGCATGCAAGCATGAGGCCCTGAGTTCAACCCCCAGGACCGCAAAAAAAAAAAAAAAAAAAAAAAAAAAGAATCACCTCCCTAAATCAAAACAGGTTAACTATTAATTTCAACTTCTCTGCTGACAGAGGTTTTGTTATTGTTTTTAAATATCCTTTTCCCCCCATTTCCTTCCTTCCTTCCTTCCTTCCTTCCTTCCTTCCTTCCTTCTTTCTTCTCTCTTTCTTTATCATTTCCTCTTACGTCTTACTTAAGGCATCTATTTGTGAGCTGCCTGAGTTCATTCCATCTTCAAGTAATCTACCCTGCATGCTTGGACCTTGAATGCATGGGCAGATATATAAGGATCAATTTTGAAGAAGCCAAAGTTAGAGGGTCACATTTTGGCATGGTACATGTAGAGGATATGTGAAATTGGAATAAATAGGGACTGAGTTTTGTGTGGTCTCCTCTCCGGGGCCCCTGGCAAGTGGGGCCAGATAGAAGGAGGGCCTTGGAGAGTGAGGAGAGGTTTGGGAGGAGGGGTCTGTGTTTGAAGTTAGGTTGACCAGCTGCTGTTCTTCTTAATGGGAGGGGAGAGAAGGGAGAGGGGGGATAAAAGGAGAGGACGGATGGGAAATGAAGAAAGGGAAGAAGTAACTCTAAATATTCTTTACTCTCTCAACTGGCCAACTTCTCTACAGAGAAGATGTTGAGAAGCTATTGTAGTTTAAGTCTAAAATGTCATTCAAAGGTCATGTGTTTCAGCATTTGGTCCCCAGCTGGTGGCTCTGTCCTGGGAGGTTGTGGATCAAGCATTGCAGAAGGAGGTCACTGAGGGTGGGCACTTGGAAGTTTTACCCAGAGCACTAGTTCTGGTTGCTCTATCTCTCTGCCTCCTGGTCTGCCAAGATGTGAGATTTACTGCCACAAGCACTGCTGCCTGCTGCTGCCACACCTGCCTTGCCACGGTCATGACCTCTGACCTTCTAACTGTGGGCTCCTAATAAATGTTTCCTCCCACAAGATTGCTTTGGTTGGTTTCTCCGCCACAGAGATGCTCAAGCTGAGTAATACAGAAAATTGGTATCAATGAGTGGGGTTGTTGCTGTGCAGAAACCCCACCATGTGGTTCTTAGGCTGTTGGAACATGTTTGTGAGAGGAGTCTGGAAGAGTTTGGAGATGTGGGCAAGAAAAGCCCTGGAATGCTGTAAGCAGAGCTTAACGGGTTGTTCTGATAAGAGTAAGGAAGACCAGCATGATGTCACTGATAGAAATGTGGGCAAGGATCACAGGGTTTCAGAGAAATTTGAGGACTTTTTAGGGCATTGGCCTAGAGGCCATCCATGTTATATTCTAGGAAAGAGTTCATCTGCAGTTTATTCATGTCCTAAAGAGTTGAGTGAGGCTGAATTAAAAGTAATGGATTAATTACCTTGGTGGAAGAATTATTTTATTTATTTATTTATTTTTGCAGTGCTTGGGGGTTGAATTCAGGGCTTCACACATACTTTGCAGGTGCTCTACCACTGGACTGTACCCTCAGCCCATTTTTTATTTTTATTTTTTGTCTTGAGACAGAGTCTCATTAAATTATGTAGACTGCCTCTGACCTTGCGCCTGCAATCTTCCTGCCTCTGCCTCCCAAGTCGCTGAGATCACAGACATGAGCCATCACCCCTAGCTCAGGGAAAGAATTATTATGGAGAAATAGTGTTGAGGGTATGGCTTGGTTGTTGCTTTCAGCCAGATTTATCATTTAAGAATAGAGAAAAAGACAAAAGAGAAAGATCTGAAAAATGTGCAGTTTAAAGAGGAAAAAAGCTGCAGTTTGTCTAATGTTATCATGGAAATGGTGGTCCGGGAAAGGAGGATTTCCTTGTTAAAGAGATAAGCCACAGTAAAAGAAAGACTTGACCTTTTTACCGGAACAATAAAAATCCTCTCAGAGTCCAGACGGAGTCAGCCAGAACTCTCCGATCTAAAACTCCAGGGTGTGAAACTAAAAACCCACTTGAAGAGAGAGTGTCTGCAAAGCAAATGCCTCCAGGACTCCTTGCTACAAATAGGCCACCCAGGGAAATAATTTCTCAGCTTGGGCATACAGAAATCACTGCTGCAGCCATAGTCCAAAAGGGCCCAGCTACTTCTCCATCTAGCAGCAACTCTTAGTGATGTTCACATAGTGCTGGCTTTGCAGGCATGAAGAATACAAGAGTTAAGTGGTTATGGAGGCTGCCACCAAGGTTCAAGAAGATAGCCTGCAAGGCCAGGCAATGGATAGCAGGGTTGGATTCCTTGTAGAGTGCCCCTGAAGGATGATGAGTGAAGTTTTAAGGGTGGAGACTAAGCAGCAATGGAGATCTCAGGATGTTGAAGATGTTAGCACCTTGAAACATCTACCAAGGAAGCCTGCCAGCAAGAAGTGGAGACAGCCTATGAGGGCCATGTGTGCTACAAATGGAAGAGCCATAAGAGCAGAACCCAAAGACTGTTTGAGCCAAGGTGATGCCAGATACCAGATACCATATGTCACAGGTACCAGAAGCCAGATACACAGCTATAGGATTGTTTGTCCAATGAGTTATCAGTCTTGCAATGTACCAATATTTTCTTTCTGTGCCTATATCCTTCCATTTTTGAATGGGAATGCTTCCTCTTTGCCACTGTATGTTGGAAGTATGTAACCTGTTTCTTTTCTTTTCTTTTTTTCCTTCCTTCCTTCCTTCCTTTCTTCCTTCTTCTTTCTTGTCTTTCTTGTGTTTTCCAGTGGCCCACTGCTAAGTTTGCCTTGAGTCTCAGTGGAGACTTTGGAGTTGGACTTTTGAACATGACTGAGACTGTGAAGACCTTGGGGGCTCTTGAAGTTAGACTGAATGCATTTTCCTTTATGAGATGGCCATGGACCTTTGGGAGCCATGACAGCGTGTTATGGTTTAAGTCTAAAATGTCCCCCAAAGTTCATGTGTTTGAACATTTGATCTCCAGATGGTGGTGCTGTTTATGGAAGTTATGAAAGTTTGGGAGGCAGGACTCAGCTGTGTGGAAATGGTTCCCCAGTGTGAGGTGGGCATTTGAAGGTTTTTAAACAGACCCCTGCCTTTCTGTTTTCTGCTTCCTAATCAGGAAGATGAGAAGTTCTCTGCCATAGGCTCTGCTGCCTGCCACTGTCATGTTTGCCCTTCCACCATTATGGATTGATCCTCTAATCATGAGCCCACAATAAATATTTTCTCCCATAAGTTTGGTTTGGTTGGATTCTCTGTCAAAGTGACACACCACTTGACAACACAGAAGTTTTCAGAAATGTGGCAAAATTTCTCAGGAGAGATTTACTCTCTTGTTATTTGGGTAAAAGCCTTAAAAATATCTGTCTGTGAGAGATGGAGGCTCATTGGCTGACACAGTTCTGAGAGTAAATCCTTTAACCTCCTTTGACTGTGAGAATTAAGATGGCCTAAGTACAATGTCTGTGATAGAATACTATATATATGCCTATAAGGAAGACCAGTTAATATGACTATTATTCAAATTTACATACCCACCATTAAGGGTACAAAGGAATAAAGGGAAGATTTTTACCAGCTTCTGCAGTCTGAAACTGATTGAAAATGCAATCAGGATGCACTATGATAATATTAGTGACTGGAATTCAAAAGCTAGAAACTAAGAAGAAAGCTCAGTATTTGGAAAATATGGCCTTGGTGACAGAAATGATGCTGGAGATCATGTGATAGAATTTTGTCAGACCAACAACTTTTTCATTGTAAATACACTTTTTCACCAACATAAATGGTGACTATACACATGGAATTCACCAGGTGGAACATACAGGAACCAGATTGACTACATTTGTAGAAACAGATGAAGGAAAACCTCAGTATCAAAAGTCAGAACAGACCAGATGCTGATGGTGGATGAGACCATCAACTGCTCATATGCAGGTTCAAAATGAAAATGAAGAAAATTAGAACAAGTGTACAAGAACCAAGGTATGACTTTGAGTATAACCCTCCTGAGCTCAGTGTCCAGCTCAAGAGCAGATTTGATGCTTTAGACACTAATGATGGAAGACCAGAGGAGTTGTGACATGACATCAAAGACATCTTTCATGAAGAAAACAAAAGGTTATTAAAAAGACAGGAAAAAAAGAAAAGATCAAATTACATGACAAAAGAGACTCTGAGACTTGCCCTTGCATGTGGAGCAGCTACAATAAAAGGAAGACATGATGAAGTTAAGGAACTAAACAGAAGATTTCAAAGGGCAGCACAAGAAGACAAAATCAAATATTATAATGACATGTGTAAAGAGCAAGAGATAGAAAACCAAAAGGGAAGAACGCAGTCTATGTTTCTCAAGTTTAAAGAATCAAAGAAAAAATTCAAGCCTCGAGTGGCAATAGTAAAGGACTCTACAGGGAAAATATTAAATGACACAAGAAACAAAGAAGATGGAAAGAATACACAGAATCATTATACCAAAGAGAATTGGTGGATGATCAACCATTTCAAGAGGTAACATATAATCAGGAACAATTGGTACTGAAGGAAGAAGTAGAAGCTCTCTTGAAGGAATTGGTGAAACAAAAGGCTCCAGGAATGGATGGAATACCAATTGAGATGCTTCAACAAACAGATGCAGCACTGGAGGTGCTCACTTCTTTATACCAAAAGATTTGGAGAATAGCTACCTGGCCAACTGACTGGGAGAAATCCATAGCTGTGCCTATCCCCAAGAAAGGGGATCCAACCAAATGCAGAAATTATGGAGCAATATCATTTATATCTCATACAAGTAAAATATTGCTAAAGATCCTTCAAAAGTGACTGCCACAGTATATTAGCAGAGAAATGCCAGAAAATCAGGCTAGACTCAGAAGGGGTCATAGAACCAGGGACATGACTGCTGACATGAGGTAGATATTGGCCTAAAGCAGAGAATACCAGAAAGATGTCCATGCAAATGCATTTGACTGTGTGGATCACAACAAATTTTGGATAATGTTGTGAAGAATGGGAATACCAGAGCACTTAATTGTACTCATGAGTAATCTGTCATAAATGAGGAGGCAGTCATTCAAACAGAAGAAGGAAACATTACCTAGCTTAAAGTTGAGAAAAGTGTCTGTTGGGGCTGTATTCTTTCACTGTACCTCTTCAATCTCTATGCTGAGTAAATAATCCAAGAAGCTGGACTTTATGAAGAACAACATGGCATCAGGATTGGTGAAAGGCTCATTAACGACCTGCGTCATGCAGATGACACAACTTTGCTTGCTGAAACTGAAGAGGATTTGAACTACTTACTGATGGAGATCAAAGTATGACTGCACCTCAACATCAAGAAAATAAAAATCCTTACTGGGTCAAGTAAGCAACTTCATAATAAATGGAAAAAAGATTGAGGTTGCCCAAGATTTTGGTTTACTTGGTTCTACAAACAACACCCACAGAAGCAACAGTCAAGAAATAAAAAGAGGCATTGCCTTGGGAAAAACTGTTGCAAAAGACCTCTTTAAAGTGTTGAAAAGTAAATATGTCACATTGAAGATGAAAGTGTGCCTGACTCACACCATGGTATTCTCAGTTGCATCATATTCTTGTGAAAGCTGTATGTTGAATAAGGGAGACAGAAGACGAATTGATGCTTTTGAATTATGGTGCTGGAAATAAATATTGAATATACCATGGACTGCCAAAAGAACCAACAGATCTATCCTAGAGGAAGTGCAACCAGAGTGCTCCTTGGAAGCAAGGATGGCTAGACTGCATCTTACATATTTTGGACATCCCTGGAGACAGACGTCATGTTTGGGAGAGTAACAGGTCAAGAAAAAAAATGGAAGACTCTCAACTAGATAGATTGACACACTGACTGCAACTATAGGCTTAAACATAAATAAGATTGTATGCCTAGCACAGTATCAGGGAGTTATTTCCTTCTATTGTAAGGGATGCCATGAATCGGACTTGACTTGATGGCAACTAACAAGGCAAAATGATGTAATGATCAGTTACTGGCAGATGCCCCTCCTACCACTAGGGCCCTCCTTGCTTGAGCCTACAAACTGTCTCCTTTTGAGGGCTTTTCTTTTCTTCTTTTCTCCCTTTTCTGGAAAATGATCATGGGGTATAGAGCAGTACAGCACTGGCTTTTTCCATTATGCAACTATTACATCCCTTTTGGTTACACTTTTATCAACTTACAAGGTTTTTGGAGCTTTTTGACTAATATATAGTAAAACTCAAATGCATATTTGGATTATATTCTCCTATTTTTCAAATGTCTTCATGATTGCATCGCTTACATTGAGATTATTCTCTTACCCTTTACCCCTCTACATTGATTCTGCTCCTCATCCCACCTTCCACAATCTTTGCTTCCCTTTGCTAGTTCCCTCCCTCCTTCTTTCTATCCTTTATATTGTCCCTTCTTCACTGAGTTTAATTGTACATTTTTTATATATTAACTTATGTATAGGATTTTGTTCTTCCTTTAAGTAAGATTTAGCTCCCACATATGAGTGAGAACATATGGTATACTTCTTTTTGAGCTTGTGTTTGCTTATATCAAGGACTTTTCTAATGTTATGCTCTCTCCTCTCTCTGTTTCAAACTCAAGTGATTTATTTTTTCCTCTGAATAAAACCTTTAAAGATGACAGTTGGAGGTTGGAGGTGCAGTTCAATGGTGGAAATGCTTGCCCATCATGACTCAGGCACTAACTACCACAGAAATCACATCCCTACCACAGAAAGTGAGAGAGAGAGAGAGAGAGAGAGAGAGAGAGAGAGAGAGAGAGAGAGAGAGGGAGAATTGGCTAATTGATCAGCTAATGAGTGTAATGAATGAGCTGCTCACATTTGCTAGATCCATTTTTCTCCCCCTTTCACTTCCACCTAATTCCCTCTGGCTTTTACCCTGAACTGTGTTGAAAGTGGCTATCCATTTCCTACATTGTGTGGGTTCTCAGAAGGATTAGACAGTCATTACTGCTCTGTCCTTCTTAAGCATCCTTCCCTGAAACCTCACAACTCCATTTTCTTCTGGTTTTCTTCCAACCCAGAACACTGGTCACCCCTTGTCACTCTTCTGTGTTGGCTGCGAGTCCTCTGTGCAACTCTGAATTTTAACCTCCTGTAGTGCTCTCTGAGGGTCTCTTTTCTAGTCACATGCTAGTTTGCCCTCTCATAAGCTCCAATCCATAGCTGGATTGCCTTCTCTGTGCTCAGGACTCCCCCATCTGCCCACTCATCTTGCTCCCCAGATGTTTAGACGTGCATTTCCAATTGCTTCCAGGACATTTCCACTTGGATGTCTCACAGGGGTTGCCACTCAGCATGGTCAAAACTAAAAATTTACCCCCCAGTTTTTCCTCTCTCCTTTTTGTTCCCAGTTAGGTAAATGATACTGATGTAATCATGATTGCTCATAACTGAAAATATAACTTAGCCAACAAATAGTGTTTAATGTGCCACACACTGCTAGAGCATGTACATAGGGGTAAGGAGTCTGAGGTGGGTGCATGTCCTTCAGTTTCTTATAATCTTATAGAGAAGGTCAACATTAAACAAAGATTTATACAAATAACGACTTAGTCATAATTTATTACAAGTGCTATCAAGAAAAGCTAAAGCATTATCCTGGACTTTTCCTTCTTGCTACATGGAATCACCAAGTCCTACCAATTCTTTTTTTTTTTTTTTTCCAATATTTGGGGATTGAACCCAGGGCCGGCCTTGTGCATCCTAGGCAAGTGCTATACCACTAAGCTGCACCCCTAGCCCCTTTACATTTTTTTATTTTGAGATGAGGTCTTGCTAAGTTGTGCTGCTCCTGGCATTGAACTCATGATCCTCCTGCCACAGCATCCCAAGTTCCTGAGATGGCAGGTCTTATCAATTCTAACTCCCAAGTTTATTTCTTTTTTCTTTTCTTTCCTTCCCTCCCCACCCCAGTATTTGGGGTTTGAACTCAGGGCCGCGTGCATATTTTGTAGGTGCTTTACCACTGGGCTGCACCTCAGCCCTCCCCCCCTTTTTTTTGCAGTACTGGGGGTTGAACCCAGGGCCTTGTGCTTGCATGCTTTGTAAGTGCTGTACCACTGAACTGCATGCACAGCCTAGTTTTTCACTTTTTGAGACAGGGTAGTGTCTCAAAACAAGACAGTGGCAGACTGCCACTGGTCTCGAATTTGCGATCCTCTTGCCTCTGCCTCCCGAGTCACTGGAATTACATGTGTGAGCCACTTCGCCCGCCCCAGCCCCTTTTTAATTTTTTGAGTCAATGTCTTACTAAATTACAATGGCTGCCTCTGGCTTCAAACTCATGATCCTCCTACCTCTGCCTCCAGAGTTGCAGGGATTATAGGCATGCACCACTGTGCCCAATCCAAGTTTCTCTTCTGATATCCTCTTCTCTCCATCCCATTGCCATCAGAATCTGCCACTTAGACCACAGAAATGGCCTCCTCACTGTGTTACCCTTGCTCTTGTGACCTATCCATTGGCCACACTTAGCCATAGTGATCTTGAAAAAATGCAAATGTGTATGCCACCTCCTTGAAAACTCTATTGGTTTCTGTCACCCTAAGGATGATGTCAAGTCTGTTCTTGCCATAGTCTAGTAGGGCCTCTGGGACCTGGCTCCTCCCTGCTAAAGTCTTTCCCTCATCTCTGACCACCCTTTGTCCTTGTTCTTTCTACTCCTATGATACACTACCAGAAGAGCCTGAGAATATTCCCTTTCCTCTGCTTAGAGCACTCCACTTCTCCCTCCTTTCTCCCTCTAACCTTTCCCTTAGCTATTGTTTTCTTCAAGTCTCTAGAAAGTGTACTAGGCTAAGTCTCATGTCATATCCTTTCTTAGCCCCCTGTGATTTCTACTTTTGCAACACTCACTCCATTTTTATTGGGATACATCATGAGGACAGGGCCATGTCTGTCTGCTTCACTGCTGTCTCCTTAGCAGTATCTCTCCCCAGATGGGTTTTCAATAAGTATTTGTTCATTGAGCTTGTTATACAAACCATAAGTAGGAGATGTTTAAAGGATCCTTTCTTTAATGACTGCTGTCCTTCGGGTAATTGTACATTTTAAGAGAAACTTATTGAAAGTGATATCCTAACAGTGTGTTTTGTCTATTTTCTCCCCAAATGAGTGACAAGACATAGGAGTTTCAGTGTATGCAGAAGGGAACAGTGGAGAAATGGTAGATCAATGAGGACTATTTTTCCAGCAGGTATTTGGGCCCACACAGCACCCTCAAATCACACTATGGAGGTATATTCCCTTTCCTCTCATTTCTAAAACACAGGCAGGAGCTAGCTGGGCAAAACAAGTACACAAGATGGCCACAGACTTCACCCTGCAGATGCTTCATCATAGCTCAGCACAGCACAGCTGTATGATCTAGAGCAATCCCTTTCTCAGTTTTTCCATGTCAAATGAATATCATAGTGCAAGCTTATGTTACCACTGAAGAAAAATAACAAAAGTTAGTGTAAGCAGTTATTCCTTATCATTTTCAGATGCAAAAGAAGTATTTTCTAATGTGGAATTAACATCAATTTACATTATTTCCACATTCTCCATAATGAAAGTAATTCAATATTGCTTTTTCTCCTCCTGTCCTGACCCTTTTTCACTTCTCTTTGTTTCCTCTCTCCCTTCCTTCTCTTCTTTTCCTCTCTGGTTCATTTCCTTTCCCTTCCCTTCCTTTATGTCATGAACAGTTTCAATCCAAACGACACTGGGTAAGCAAGGCATGTGTCCTCATGCTGGTTGAACTTGTGGGGCAGGGAGCAGAGGTATCTAGAATGGGATGCTGCAGTTTAAGCAGAGGAGGGGGGCCTCATGCAGGGCAAGGGGCTACTTGGTGCTGGGTGCTGGAGCCTGAGTGGAGTGAGCAGAACACCCATGTAGAAGGGGCAGCCTTGTGTGGGGTGTTGGACCCTGGGTGCATGGAGGAAGGAAAATTTTTGATGAAGAGGGGATATTTCAATAGTCTCAAAGAATTTTTCCCTCTAGAAGAAGATAAAGTTTGGGGCTGGGGATCATCTCTGCCTATACCATCATTTTCTGCTGTGGAACTCTGAGTAGTTTCAGAATTGTAAATCCAGACCTAGCCTTCAAAGTTAGCAAGGTATATATATCAAAGTAAAAGGAAAGGGAATATCTTTTCTTACTTTATTTAACAGTTTGTTAGCTTGCTTTATAAACCCACATATATGGGGCCTTCCTTTGTTCTCTGACTGGGGCCCTGAAAATGGTAAGGCAGACCTGTTGAAAATCTCTCTGGTAACTTTCTTTTTTTTGCCTTATGATTCCACAAACAGAAATTAGGAAAGCAGAGTTTTAAAAGCCCTCTAGGCCTGTCTGTACCTTTCATCACAATATTATAAATTTCTGCCAAATATTTCATAAGTCAAGTTGGCACAGGAGTAATTCAGTTATGGGAACCACTACCACATGCCAAGCAGTGACTTTGGAGCCAAATGTCACAAGTGAACATGACCTAATCTGGTAGGAAGGGCCTCAGTTTCCTTCCACCTTTTAGCATGGGCATGTCACTGCTTTAGCTGTATGCAGAGTGAGCCTTACTGCTCTCACTGTACATGACCTTCCAAGTGACTCAGCTTGCCCTGCAAAACCTGTGTCAGATACAATTTACTAAAGGTTCATATTTTCAAATTGGTCAAAGTTTGTATTTTTCTGAAAAGTGAATTTGAAACCACTCTGATTCTCTCTCTCCTTCCTTCCTTCTTTTCTTCTTTCCTTTCTTCCCTCCTCTTCTTGACAGGCAGGGTATGCAAACATTTGATTCCAGAAAAAGAAAATTAATGGGAATTTCTTTGGTCCTGGAAAGTAAATAAGCTCATTATATGAAAGAAGCAGACTAATCATGCACTCAGAGTCCAGGACTTTTGCATGTCGTCCCATTGCTAAGAAGGTCCCTTGTGCTCTGAAGCAAGGTCAGCAGCTTCTCCATATACCTTTTTCATCATTGCAAACCACACAGAGAGGATACTTCTTAGCACAAAGGAAGCAGCTAACTGCATAAGCTAAATAAAGAAGGAAAACTACAAAATGTCATGTGAATATGTTTTATTCATGAGAAACAGCATGAAAGCAATGCACTGTCAAGAAAGAACTATTGGTCACAGAGGGTATTTTTTTTCCAGCCACACCCACATCCTCACAACAATCTTAGCCTGTTGTGACCTCTCTGATTACAAAGAGGTAACACAAAAAATTTGGGCTGTCCCAGAGACCCATTTTATTTAAAAGGGAAATTTTGGAGGCAGAACTCAAGAGTAGCAGGACTGAGGGGTAACCATAAAATAAAGGTCCTTTCCAGTTCAAAGACTCTAGACTATTAATATAGTCTATAGAGTTTGGGAGTAAGAACAGTCAGCTGAACTCAGGAAGCATTCCATGCCATCCATCAGTGTTGAAATTCTGACACAGCCCAGTCCAGCTGAGGTTGAATTTGGGTTTAAGTTAGTTGTGGTCACACAGATTGCAAACATGATCTTTTAAGTCTTAGCTTTGGACAAATAAAAAAGAATAGAAAAAGTATACCTTTCACTGGCATAGAAAGAAGCTTGAATAATAACTTTTCCTTTTATTGACTCCCCAGGCTGGGGAGAAAGAGATACTATGGATTTTTGAAGCCAAAATAATTGCAGGTGCACCTTTCTGGATTATATGAAGTACAGGACCATGAGGGGCCTGCTGTAGATTTCTTCCCAGCCAGAGTGCGGAGTGGACGAGTTCGCAGAGCTCAGAAGGAGAAGTGGCCACCTCACAAATGGAAGGAAGAGCCGCTAATGGGAACAGAGGCTACTACCCCTCTGCCCTTGGTTAGCTGCAGTTCTGCCCTGCCAAACACCAGCTAGTCACCACGGATTCCCAGAGCCTGTGTGTGGCTGGAGAGAACCCCATCCTATGTGTCCCACAAATGTCCTGAGGAACTTCGCAAATTTCCTCAGAGTTCAGTAAGGGAGGGAAGTGTTATCTTCCTGAGAGTGAAAAAGCCAATTCCTATGTGTCTCCTTCTGATTCTCCTGGCAATTAAACCTGTAACTGCAAAAAGTGTTTCTGTGAAATCTTGAAAGAAAACAAAATAAAACAAAAAGATTGCAGTTGATATGCAATGTCTTCATGAAGAGAATCTTTTTTCCTCTTTTTTCTCACATCTTGGGACTAAGACTAGGTGCAATTAGAATTCCCTCATGAAGGAAATCAAAACATTCTTGCTAAGATATCCAAACCTAGTGTCTTTTTTCTTTTTTAGTAAAAGATCGCTCTTGAAGGTGCTGCTCAGGTAAACCTGGTAGTTGATATTAATTCCAAACCCAGTTTGAACAGATGTGTCCAGGTGACTAGGTGACCCTGGGATGTCTTTGGTGTCTGCTCTGCCCTTTGCCAACCTTAAACCTAAGAAGGATACAGGGTAGTTTCTACCATAGGGGATGGATAAACCAATATGGAGAAATTTTCACCTAAGTTTCTATAGTTTTCTGATTTCATCTTTTTTTTCTTTCGGTACTGCTGTACTGGGGTTGAACCCAGGGCCCCGCGCCTGCATGCTTTGCAAGTGCTGGACCACTGAGCTGCACCCCCAACCCATTTTTTTGACTTTTTGAGACAGGGTCTCACTAAGTTACACAGACTGCCTCTGGTCTCAAACTTGCGATCCTCCTGCCACCACCTCCCGAGCTGCTGGGATTACAGGCATGTGCCACTGTGTTCGGCTGATTTCATCTTATAGGTAATGTTATTAAGAAGATAGACATAGAAAGCTCTGTGGGAGAAACTCTCTTCCCTACAGACCTAGAGTTCAAAGCTAGGATATACATCTCACAAAACCCTGGAGCAGGATGAAACTGTCTGTTTCCATATGGGGTAGAAGCATAATTTGGAAAATTGTCTGATTTGTACTAAGTGTGGTCTAACTATCACTGGGATATTAAATGTAGAGTCTCTGCCACGTTTTACTGCTAACTCCTTCTCTAACGTTCTGTGCTCTCAAAAGCACTCCCAAAGTCTAAGGAACAGCTGCAACACTTCTATAAATTTGATTACAAGTAACTTAGGTTTACTTATCCAGACTATAATATATTTTAAAAAACTTCTCGTATATGTTAAAAAGCTCAAAGCAGATGGTATTTTATTACCTTCCACTATTAAAAAGAGTAAGATTCATTCTATGCAGAGCATGTAACTCAACAGCTTTCAAGTCCTGAGTTGCTTCCTACTTCATTCCCACTGCTACAGCAGACAGTTATGCAACATTTCCCATTCTTTTCATGAGTACAGTGCTTGTGTATTAATGCTGGCTAGAGCTTTGAAGTGAAAATGTAGCACCTTTGAAGAAACAAAATGTTAGAGTAAGCTCCATTGTTTGCCTGGATTTTAAAATGTTGCATAACTTGTTTATTGTACTGACAAACTAGGAAAGATGACTTTGATAAGGATTGTTTTATGTGTGCCTGTAAAGTTGACAGCAGTAAATAGCAGTCCAATTTATCAATTACTTAAGATGTTTGAAGAGTCAGGTATATGAGAGAATGGGAAGCAATGATGCAGCCCATTCTGCCTTGTTTAATATTTCATTTAACAAGCATTTAGGGTGTGTCAGTGGTATTCTAGGATGTATGGAAGATATGGAGACATATAAGAGGGCAGAACCTTCCATAAATGAATTCATAATGAGGCAAGATAGAAAGACAGGAAAATTAAGGGGGCATGGGAAGGGAAAAGAGCCTCACCCCAGGATCTGGTCTAAATCTCACTGGCTGAGAGTCAAGACTTTTGACATAACTATCAAGAAAACTGCTGTGAGGACTGCCAACATAAGAAATACTATTTTGAAGGATATTTCAAACAAAAATGTGAAAATAGCAATAACCATGTTTAGGGTCAAAATGAATGTGACCTTTAAGGTTAACCTTACTTTTTCTCCTAATCTTGTGCTTCTCTGAGAATCTCACAAACAAGATTGTGGACTATGTTTACACTCAACATGCCTAGATAACTTCCTAATAACTTGTTGTTGTTGTTGTTAGGTGCCGTCGAGTCGGTGTCCCACTCATAGCGACCCTCATAGGGTTTTCAATGGCTGACTGCTCGGGATTGCCTTGGGAGTGGATTGCCAGGCCCTTCTCCCATTTTTGGGGTGCTGGGAATTGAACTTGGGACCTCAGAGACTGCAGCGCAGCGCTCTACCCACTGAGCTAAATCCCAGCTCCTAATAACTAAGTGTAGTAAAAATTCCTTTCACTATTTTGAGCTATGCATTTTAACAGTGCTCCTTTCTTATCTATAAATCTGCACAATGCTCTTCCTGGACCACAGCCTCATAAGTCTCATTTTATAAAGAGAAATTCCTCAGATAGAAAGTATTCCAAAACATTTCTACTTAATCTTTTAAATCCTCTAAACAGAAACTTCTTTTGACCTATTTTGATCTCTGCTTCTATCTTATTTGCACTTCCCTCTCATTCCTAAACCTAAACAATGTTCCTTGTAAAGCCACCTTACAATCTCATTTACATAAGGGGAATTCTTTAAAATAGAAAGAATAGGTAAACCAGCTCATTGTTTTGCAAAGACTTTAAATTGAATTGCAAATTACACCTTTTGAGCAATGTAATTTCAAAAGCCACAAGAATCACAAATGTGTCCATTATGAAGTCACCTAGAAGCATCTCTTTCTCTCCTAATGCCCGTACTTTATCTTAAAGCATGTACTGTGTCTTACTTTTATTTAATAAATTCACTAACTTTGTTTCTCTCTTACTCATCCTGAGGTTCTTCTCTGTGCCTGGGACCAAGGACCCAGTTTTGCCTGAATGGAGGTCTCCAGCTGGAGGAACTCCTCAGGCTGCAGGCAACAGCACTGACCTGTGTCTCCCATTCGTGCTGGCAGTAATTTGGTAGAGGAAGTAAGGTAGATAGATAGATAGATAGAAAGATAGATAGATAGATAGATAATTAGAAAGAAAGATAGATAGTGGACAGACAGACAGACAGACAGACAGACAGACAGAGATATATACCTACACACAAATATCTGCAATGGGAGCCAGCGTAATTCAGTCCATGAAAGCCAAGTTCTTTCCTGGAGTGACTGGGACATTATGTGGGGAGCTGGTCTTTGAACTAAGCATGAACAGGACAAGGTAACAGGGACAGATTTTTAAGGCAGAGGAAACTGCAAGAGTTAAGGCAGAATCCAACTCCATCCTCTGGGGTCTTCTCCACCCTCTCCTCTCTTCCCTTCTCTACCCTCTCCAAATAAGATGGACTCCCCCTGCTCCTGCTTTCTTACACACTGTGATTGGTGCATACTTTCATTGCAACAGTTATTTCATAAAACCATTTGTAAGGCTGTTTTCCCCATATACTGTAAACTCCTTTATGGCAGAAACCCTGCTCTTTCATCCCTGTTTCCCTGACATTTAGCAGAATTTCTGACAGGGGTACTGTTGTCTAGATGGTTTCCTCCAGGCTGGACATGGGCTGTATGTGCTAATTGCTATTTTGGTCATAATGACACAGCACACCTGGAATGACCTAGAAGATCTTGGCCCCTTAACCATAGCAACAAAATGGGCCAAAACTGAAGAGTCTGACTAGGCCTACTGTAATAGAACTATCAACATTCTGTCCTGGGGAGGTATGGTCTGAAGACCCTCACCAGACTTCCAAGAGACCCTCCCCTGAGGTACCAATCAGCTGTAGGTGATGCTATGTTATATGAGATAAAAAGCTGGCTGAAGGTGGGACTTGATAGTGCAGCTTCCAGTGGACATGCTTGTGGGGACTTCTGGAGAAATTCTTCCTGTGGGTGGAGCTGTCTGGGAGTTACACCTCTGTAAGAAAACCCCAGTAAGTTCATGGTTCACAGAGTTTAATGTGATATGTCCTTTGGTCTGTCTATATTCCCTTTGGCTTTCATGCAACAGGAATGTACTCAACAAATTGTTGAGGGAGAAAGGAAATCTTGTACAGAACCCATTTGTCAGCAGCAGTGTGGGGGGAGTGTAGCCCAGTGCTGCCATCTGTAGCCTGAGGAGTTCCTCTCCTTAGAGACCTCTACTCAGTGGGGCCTGGTCCTTGGTTCCAACACAAAAAAGAATTTCAGGACTGATAGGGAAATCTCATGGGGTAAGGGTTCACAGATGTGAGAAAAGGCACTGACCTGTAGAGGAACAATCTTATTCAGGGCAAGTAAAGAGGGAGGGAGGAGTGGGAAAACAAGCCACCAGGACTGCAGTATTGGAATGGAGGAAGATGGGTACTGCTGGAGGAGCTGAGGAGAGCCTGGGAGTCATCTAGGACTGGCATGGCCTTTGTCTTATTGGCAGGAAATTTCCTTGCAGGAAGGGGAGGAGAGAGTAAGTATGGGAGGTTGGGAGATTTGCCCCTCCATTTTAGGGCATCAGGTGGTCTCCATTATCTCAGAATCTTAGAGCTCTGTCAGGGGAGGGGCCCTTAATCCTCTCAAGGATGGGGTGAAACAAAGTGAGTTTATTAATTAGGGATAAGAGACAGTAGCACATGCTTTAGAGGTAAACATGTACATTTGGAGAGATAAAGGGATGCTTAAGAAAATAATAGTACACATCCAATACATGGAAATGGACTTTTCAAGAGAGAAAGTGCCAGGTCTGGATCCACTCATGGTGGGTATACAGAGTCCCCACATGAGGAAGAGTATCTTTAATAAAGGCATTGTAAGGAAAATCCACCGAAAGGGGAGGAGTACTCCTAGCCTCGGAGGGAAAGTCTGCTCAGAGGGGAAGAGTACCTCCAAAAGGTCTCTTCATGGAGAGGGACTTGGAACCTCATCTTTTCTTTTTCTTAAATTTTAATTGGTCACTATTATAGATTTCTGGAAATATTAATGAAAAATAATCTTCTGGCTTCTGTGGGCAATGCTAATTCAGATTGGGAGTTGACAAGCCTCAGGCTTTCTTGAACCAAAATCCCTGAATGACTTCCAACAGTGTAAACTCCTTAAACAAAAGCCTTTGTACCGACAGCTCTACAGTAAGCAAAAGCACCCATTCTTCATAACAACAGACTCAATGGGGTGACACACAGGTGGCAGTTAGCCACCTAAATTCCTGCATAAAGTTGTTGTTGTTGTTGTTAGGTGGTGTGGAGTCGGTATCTAACTCATAGCGACCCCCTGTACAACAGGGGAAACACTATTGTCAGCGCTTCTCTGCTGTTCATAGGGTTTTCAATGGCAGATTGATTTTTGGGAGGGGGTTTCCAGGTCCTTCTCCCAAGCCTACAGCTTCTGGCGTTCCCATGCGGTCTCCCATCCAGGTACTAACCAGGCCCGATCCTGCTTAGCTTCTGAAATCTGATGGGATTGGATGCCACAGGGCTACAGCTGCAGGCTCTGCATAAAGTTAAGAATAATCAATTGTTACAGGAAATGCAGATGCTCAGGTCGTCTTGGTTTATTTCTTTAAAATAATCACAATTTGTCTCTGAGTTCCTCTTCCACTTTGATTGATTACCCCCTGACACTCATGTCACAATTGATCAGGTGATTCCATCAATGCAACCAACTTCCTTGTCCTTTTTCTGACCTTTCATAAGATTTAATGAATTGTAATTCTGTATAAAAAGGCTGGATAATCTGGAAATAAACGGAACAAGATCATACTGCCTCCGAGCTGCTGTGTCTGTTACCCATCGCCGACTCCTCATCTGCCTTCGGGAAACCCTGGATTCTATCTAGGCTGCAGCTGGTCTGTGGCAAGAGTGACATTTAAATGTCAAAAAAAAAAAATATATATATATATATATATGTATGTATGTATGTATATGTATATATATACACATACACACACACACATATATATGTGTATATATACACACACATATATACATACACACATATGTATATGATTGTGTAGCCTTTGAAGTTACATTGCTCAAAGGATGTGATTTACAAATAAGTTCAAAGACTAAGCAAAATGTAAAAAAAAAAAAAAAAAGAGCTGGTTTACCTATTTCTATCTTAAAGAATTTCCTGTTTTAGCTGGGTGTGGTGGTACAGGCCTGTAATCCCAGCAGCTTGGGAGGCGGAGCCAGGAGTATCGCAAGTTTGAGAACAGAGGAAGTCTGTGTAACTTAGTGAGACCCTGTCTCAGAAAGTAAGAAAAAAAAAAAGGGCTGGGGGTGCAGCTCAGTGGTCCAGCACTTGCAAAGCATGCAGGCCTGAGGCCCCAGGATCAACCCCCAGTACCACACACAAAAAAAAAAAAAAAAAAAAGAATTTCCCCTTTTGTAAATGAAATTGTAAGGTAGCTTTACAAGGTAGTTTAGGAATAAGAGGGAAGTACCAATAAGACAAAAACATAGGCTAAAATAAGTCAAAGGAAGAAGTTCTATTATTTAGAGGGTTTAAAAGACTATTTAGAAATGTTTTTTACATGCTTTCTGTCTATGGAACTTCTCTTTTTGGTAAAATGAGACTATACAGTGGGTGGGAAGGTGAATTGTATAGGTTTAGAGATAAGAAAAGAGTCCCAAGGAAATTGTCTAGGTATATGTTGACTGTAAACATGATCCGTGATCTTATTTGGGAGATTTTCAAAGAAGCACAGGGTCACAGAGAAGAAAGTAATGTTAAACTCAAAGATCACATACATTTTGATCCTAAGCATGGCTTATTGCTATTTGAACATTTTCATATGAAATATCTCTCAAAACAATGTCTCTATATAGGCAATCTTTACAGATGTTTTCTTGGTAGTTGTGTCAAAATTCTTGACTCTCAGCTGGCAAAACTTAAACCAGACCCTGGAGTGAGGGCTCTTTTCCCTTTCCATGTCCCCTTAATTTTCCTGTCTTTCTATCTTGTCTCATGTTCAGGCACCAGTTTATATTGTAATCTTGTAAGAATAAAAGATTCCTGAAGTAGAGCAGTAGGAATTAAAGCTTACAAAAGTAGGTCAGTGAATAGGTGTGATGGTATCAAGTGTTGGCGGTGAAGTAGAGCAGAGGAAACTCTTACATGGCTGGTGAAACTACCAGTTGGTACAATTATCTTAGAGAACAATTTATCAGCATGTAATGAAGTCAAAGATGATTGTATCCTGTGCTCCAGAAATACTTTACAACCATACTATGTATTATTAATTACTTAGGAATATCTGCCTGCAGCTGTACCACCCCGGGATCCAATCCTGTCAGATCTTGGAAGCTAAGCAGGTTCAGGCCTGGTTAATATTTGGATGGGAGATCGCCTGGGAACATAACAAGGTCCCCAAAGAGTCACAGCTGGCACTCAGGAGATGCCCTCCAAGTCCCCTGAAGTGCTCAGCCCATGGCTCTTTAAGGCTCAGTAGAAGTGGTTCCCACACCTTGGCATGGTGTCAGGTTCAGAGGGACATCCCTGTGCCCTTGGCCAGGTGTCGTGGAGCTCACTGACACTGTGCCATTGAGGGGCCCAAGGGGGAGTTGCTCCTCTTTGTCCAGAGAGTAGACATCATAGCAGCTCAAAATATCCTTGCGGAAGTCCTTGTGCACCACACAGGAGTCATTCGCACCCATAGCTGCTGCAGCCTTGGGACCCCCAGCAGCAGGTTCTCATAGTAGATGAAGGAGTGAGAGCCGTGGCCCAGGCTCTGGTTGTTGTACTGCTTGGTCCAATACAAGCTGTCCAGGAGTGGGCCCTGGGCAAACTGGACCACCAGCTGGGTTGGGCCTGACCCAGACTCCTTCTAACCTGAACCCTCAGAATAATGATCTTTATACTTATTCCATGTCCCCCTGAGCTTGTCTCCAGTCTCTTTTGCTGGACTCCTCAGCTGACCCACTGACCCTAACCAGATCCTGACCTGACTCTATTTAAAATGTATTTTGAGGTTCAGCCTTCACTCTGACTCCCAATTCTAGTCTAACACCTGGTTTGATCCCCAGATCAACATTCTGATCCCTCACCTACCTCCACCTGAACTCTGGCCTAACACATTAATTCAGCTTGCCCCTTTGACTCAGCCCGATTCCAGACTTATCTGATCTCTGGGCATTTGGCCTGATCCACTCTCTGATCTCCCTGAGCTCTGGCCTCTGTCTCAGGCCATTGAGAAGGAGAGGGAGGGGTGGAGGAGTCCCCATACTCACATCCTAGAAGTCTGCCATGCTGCTGATGGCCTGGAAGGAGACTCCAGTAGCTGATGGGGTGTGTAGGAAGAGCTCAGACATCACTTTGGTGCAGTAATAGGCACTGGAGCTTGTCATTTCACAGGTCACTAGAAAACAACCCAAGAGGCTGTGTCCTTCTCACAGTCCCATCTCCATCCCCAGAGGAGACCAGAAAACCCACTACCAAGGAGCCAGAGATGGACCTAGATGGGAGCCCATCAGACCTACCCACTAGAGGTGGTGGGGGAGGCTTATGGTAGCACTGGGGAAATCAGGGATGGGTCAGGGAAGGGTATGGCTACAGGAAGGCTGCACTGTACTAGTAATTGACTCTGTCTCTGTCTCTGTCTCTGTCTCTCTCTTTTGTGTGTGTGTTTGTGTGTGTGGTACCGGGGGTTAAACCCAGGGCCTTGCTCATACTTTGTAAGCACTCTACTACTGAACTGTACCCCCAACCCCTTCTTTACTTTTTATCTTGAGACAGAGTCTCACTAATTTACGCAGGCTGCCTCTGTCCTCTAACTTGTGATTCACCAAGTTGTAATTACAAGCGTGTGCCACTACATCCAGCTCAGTAATTGTCTCTTGACATTGTCATTCTGGAACCTCATCTTTGTTTTCTTACTCAGCTTAACTTCCTAGTTCTTACATCCCAGAGCCAAGAGATTTCTGTGTTGGCTGGTGCTTCTTTTCATTTTTTTCACTATTGACACCACTTGGAAAGTGCCTCCAAATTCTAGAGCACTGTAAGGCTCTGGCCAAACCCCTTACAATGGAGATGTGGCCTCCTGGCTTCTAGAGTCAATGACTTCATTACTGGGAGTAGTAAGTTGGCCTGATGCCTAGGCATGGTGAGGCATCCTGATGAGAACAGGTGTCTCTTGTAAAAGGGACTCATTGCATTGCAGATCAAAATAGAACAGGCCTTAGCCAGGTGTGATGGTACACACCTATAGTCCCAGTTATTTAGGAGGCTGAGGCAAGAGGATCATGAGTTCAAGAGCAAAGGCAGCCTGCATATCTTAGTAGGACCCTGTCTCCCAATAAAAAATAAAACAAAGGGTTGAAGGTGCAGCTTGGTGGTAGAGAACTTGCCTAGCAGGGGTAAGGCTCTGGATTCAACCCCTCAACACTGAAAACAAAGCAAAACAGACAAACAAACAAA
The DNA here is from genome assembly GCA_007922755.1 of Pedetes capensis. NCBI lineage: Eukaryota > Metazoa > Chordata > Mammalia > Rodentia > Pedetidae > Pedetes > Pedetes capensis. The sequence continues at coordinate 22,355 of VMDO01008468.1, forward strand.
AAAACACGTGGCCTTTGCCCTGAAGAATGGGCTCTCCTTCAGCCATGCTGACACACATACCTATCCTCTGAAGTAGGGAAGCTCTTAAGTCTTCTGGTTTAAAGACAGGATTTAAAATGAATACACCACTTATTTATAGACTCTCCTTCAATATAGGTGTGTCTGATGTTTCCTCATGATTAAATTGGGGTTGTACGTTTTGCAGAGGAGTGCCATACAGGTGATATTGTGGACTTCTCAGTGCATTGTGTCAGGAGGTAGAGCTCTGTCTCCTGACTGAGGAAGTTAACTTTCATCCCTTGTTAAGGTGATGTTATAGTTTCGATCTAAAATGTCCTCCAAAGGTCATGTGTTTGAACATTTGGTCCGTAGCTGGTAGCACTGTCCTGGGAGGTTGTCGAACTTTGGGAGGTGGGTTCTGGCTTTGCAGAAGTAGGTAATTGGGGGCGGAACTTAGGAAGCTTTATCTGGGGCCTCAGTTCTAGTTGCTTACTCTCTCTGCCTCCTGATTGGCCAAACTGTGAGCTTCTTTGCCATGATCCAGGAGCCCTGCTGCTTGCCACTGCCGTGCCTGCCCCATTGCCATTATAGACTGCAATCCTCTAACCATAAGCTCCCAATAAATGTGTCCTTATAAATCTGCTTTGGTCAGTTTCCCTCCTATAGCAACGCAAGGGCTAATACAGAATAGTTTCTGCTGGGTCTCTTTAAGCTAAATTTAGGAATTTTTTGTGTGTGTGTGTGTGTGGTACTTGGGGGTGAACCCAGGGCCTCATGCTTGGATGCTCTGCAAGTGCTGGACCACTGAGCTGCACCCCCAGCCTTTTTTTTTTACTTTTTGAGACATGGGCTTGCTAAATTAGGCAGACTGCCTCTGGGCTCGAATTTGTAATCCTCCCACCTCTGCCTCTCAAGCCCCTGGGGTTACAGGCCTGCACCACTGTGCCTGGTTTGCGATTTTTTTTTTTCTTTATAACTGTACTTCGTGAGGAGACACTTTGACACTAGGCGAATATCTTGTTACTCATTGATCTTTCACCTTCTAGAAAACTAGGAAACAACTCTAGAGGCTGTGTCTGTGTCATGTTCTCACCCTTATTCCCCAGAGAAAACAAGAAAGCCCACTTCCCTGGGCTGAAGATGCTCTCCATGGGAGCCCATGAGACTGCTCAGAGTATCCATTGATGACTTTTGATGAATATGGTTGTTAAATAATGATGTTTTTATTCTGTTATTCCCACTGCATTTATTAGTTGCCATTCTTTTCATGAGGTGTGTTTCCTTTCTTCCCATTCCTTTATTCATCTATGTATATCGGTTTGAATGCATGTATTCTTAGGATATTTTTTCCCTGGTGGTTATAATTTGTTACTATTATTTATTTTGTTATTCAAGTCATGAAAAACATGACTAAGGAATTTTTTCAGATTAAAAAAATATGAAAGAAGCCGGGTGCGGTGGTGCACACCTGTAATTGCAGCAACTTGGGAAGCAGAAGCAGGAGGATAGCAAGTTCGAGACCAGAGACAGTCTGCGTAATTTAGCAAGACTGTCTCAAAAAGTAAAAAAAAATGGGCTGAAGGTGAAGCTCAGTGGTATAGCACTTGCAAAGCATGCAAGCACGAGGCCCTGGGTTCAACCCCCAGTATTATGAAAAAGAAAATATGAAAGAAGCATAAAAACTAAATATAATATGTGACCATGGAATGGATATTGGAATATATATATATATATATATATATATATATATATATATATATTTATTATTATTTGCTATAAAGACTGTTAAAGGAATAATTGGTGAAATGTTAATAAGGTTTGTTTGTTAGACCACAGATGTATTGAGGAAGACATGATTGAGAATGAATTTGGTGTAGTAAAATAATCATGAACTTTGGAGAGAGAGAGGTCTAGACAAATCCCAGCTCTGTCACTTACAATATAGATTTTGGCTTTGAGTCTCACCTTTTTTATCTGTAAAATAGAGAACATAATACTTTAAAAAAAAATAATGTTGTGATGATTTTAAATGTCTTGCGAATACATGGAATATAGTAGGTGCTCCACAAATAGTTGTAGTCATCCTGCTGTATGCTGCTAGGAGACAAGGACTGTGTTTTATTAATTTTGCATAGTGCCAAGTATTTAACAGTTTCTCAATTACTGTTTGTTGTGCTGAACCAAGAGCAGAAAAAAGAATAACTACAATACAGGATAGAATGAAATAAATGAATAATTCCCAAACAGAGTAAAGTATTACAACCTCATACTTGACCCATGATAGCAATGTCAGCAAAATGCCCAAGGACAACTTCTATTTAGTAGATGTTGGAAAGTGGCTAGAATATTCCTTGGTCTAAAGAAGAGAGCAATAAATTCATACAAGTCTTGCATAAGAGAAATGAAGCCAGATCTTGGCTGGCCTAACAAGCAAGCACAGTTGGCCAGGAAGGGTTACACAGTGTGAGTTAGAATTGGTGCTGGCAGAACTCATTTCCTTAACAAGTCATCCATCCAGGAAAGCAGATGGGGCCTAGAGGTGTAACTCCATGGTAAAGCACTTGCCTAGAATGCACAAGGTCCTAGATTTGATCCCCCACACTGCTAAATAAATAAATAAATATTTTCTTAAAAGGCTGGATGTAGCTCAGTGGTAGAGCACTTGCCCAGAACATCAGATGAGCCTCGGTTTAGAGGCTGCTGCAACCTGAGTCCAAAAGCATGGCAAGGGAAGCCCACGGTTGCTGCATGGGGTGATGAGTAAAGTTCCCACCACTCTCTCCCCTTCCTTGCCCTACTGGTAAGCAAACGTTAGCATGTAGCAGAATCACCTGGAAGGTTTGTTAAATCACACATTCATGTGGGTTTGGATACAGCTCAACATTTGTGTTTCTAACAAATTCCTCTGTAACACTGGCACTCATATGGGGCCAGGGATTACACTTTGAGAACCACTGCCTTCACCCATTGCAATCAGTCAATCCCACTTGTCTTCTATAGAGAGACACTGTCAAGAGGCAGTGGGTTTCCCAGTGTCTACTTCAGTAATTCTCAAGGTTGGGAGTGGAGAAGGGAAATACACCTCTTCTGGAGGTTCTCAGACCCTCCCATGTATTGGGAAAGTTTTAACAAAGTACACAGACCACTTAGAAGACACCCTCTCATCCCAGGGGAAAATCGCAGACTCCATTGTCCACTTGAACTGGTAGTCAGGACAGGGGATTACATCCCTCAGGTGCATTGTGGTGGAAGATGATTGAAAACAACTTCTTGGCCTTTCCTGGTGTCTCCCACCCACAATAGTCCCCCCCACCCCCCAGGAAATAAGGATCCCAGTTTGACTTTTCTGTGAAGAACTATCTTGTTCAACTGGAACACTTGGCCCAGAGATTTCTGAAGATGCAACATGTCCATCTCACCATCATCCTCCATAACAGGAAGAGAAATGAACACAAGAGGCACTTATTTCTTCTGAACACCTATTTTGTGCCCTCTGATATGTATTTGACCTGCTTTTTCCTTTAATCCTGAAACAACCCTCTGTCGGGAGTGCCATTCTTATCCTCATTTGCCACTGTCAGAGAGTTTAAGTCATTTGCCCAAGGTAAACAACTAATGGAGCCAAGATTCAAATGCAAATCTGCCTGCCTCCACAGGGGACTGATTGTGTATGCTCCAAGTATAGAACCAGATCCAAGGGAGAGAAATTTCAGGGCAAAAACTTAACCTCCATAAAAGGCAGCCTTTTCTAGCCCCGAATGCTTTCTGTTTTGAAAAAAGCCACTTCATAAACACCCACTTCACCACTGGGAGGGTCAGCAAAGGACTGTCTGCCAAAGATCCCACAGAGGGGCTCCCTGCACTGGGAAGGGTTGTTTTAAGATCCGGTGAAGGAATAGAATTGCTCTAAGGGGTAACATGAGACCAGGGAATGGAAGGAGTCTGAATTTGACCTGTCTCAAATGTTAGTATATCAGTACTCAAATTCCGGGTGATTTTCAGAGACTGGACAGTGACTACACGAGAATACACTGAAGGAGATTCCGATACCAGGGGATGGTTTCACTGTCTAATTCAGAGAGCTTTTGATTTTTTTTCCTTTGACAGAAATGAAATTCTCCTACATATGCTATATCATGCTTCACAATCATGGCCTTGGATCAAATTCACAATTGCCTGATCAGAATAATAACCACTGTTATTGACATTTATTATTGACCAGGTTTTGTATACATTGTTTCCTACAATCCTGAAAAAAGGGAAACTTAAAGAGCATGGGTGGGTGGGCCCAGAGCATAGGTCTGGGAGTCTGGCAGCAAAATCTCGGTCCTTGTATTTGACATATAAAAGAATTTGTACCCAACACATAAATCATAGTAGAGAATACAGATAGAATTTATTAAAGCTAGAATAATTACAGGGAAAACTGAGAAGCTTAGGTAAGCCTGAAAAGGAAATTGGAAAAACCTGAGTTCCTAAGGTGACTTGCCATAAGGATGTTTTTATTCCCCAAGGGAAGATAAAGAAGCCAAAGAAGCCAGAGAATAGGAGAGTTAAGCAGGCTTTTGGAAGGAAAGGTGTCTGGGCTAGACAGAGAATATGTAGGCCTGAGATAAGAGAGAGAAATGCATGTGGTGAGAGAGAAGAATGGAGAGGAAGAAGAGAGGCTGAGAGAGAAGCAGAAAGAAACCATGTACGCAGGTTCCCTCTAGTTTTATTCAAACTAGGGAATGCTGATGTGACATCAGCCCTGGGCACCCACCTCTGGGTGTCTAGGGTGACCTGGGTAGGGGGAAGGCTGAGGTCTTTGTTTTGTAAGTGGCTCAAGGGCTTGGGTAGAGTGTGAGACCCATTTGAAAATGTCCTTCCAATGTCCTCAGAGATCCATGTGTCTTCACCATGGTGAAACGTCAGGAGTCATTTTCAGTCCCCTTTTCCTTCGCCTTGCCTGCTAATGCCTACACTAATACCTAACACTAACATTTCCATTTTTGGCAGGTAGGTGAGATCCAGAATGTTATTAAATAACTTCTTTAAAGATCACAGGACAAAGCAAGTAGAATTACTATCAGAAAGATGCAGGGAGCGTGGGTAGGTCTGGAGCCCGATCCAGGACTCTGGTAGCAAAACCCCATCCTTGTATTGGCACTATAAACAAATTTATACCTGACACAGTGTGGAAACAGAAAAAGTTTACAGAAAAGGCTTGTCATGATCCCACTGACAAGCAGACTAGCTCTGGTCTGACTCCAAGGCCTCCTGATAAGGGACGAGGCAACAAGTTAGTCAGAAGGCAAACATCTGGAGTTTATCGTAAGAACAGGTTGACTTCTGAAGAATGAAAAATTACTCTGTACCCCTTTCCTTTAACTGCTAAAGAATTCTCTCTTCTGTAATTCTGTTTCTCGGCCCCTACCCTATAAAGCCCCTAACCAACGTGAGTTAGCTGCTGCTTTCTGAAAGTCCACTCCTGCGACTGAGAGTAGCTGATTGGCCAGTCTAAATAAACTTTTCTGCCCCTGATCTGTTTGTGTCTTAGAGTATTTCTTTCTGGGTTTGAGCTGCTGGGTACAACAACAGAAATTACAGTAGAAAGTATAGGTTTATTAAAAATAGTGCACCTTTTAAGGAATAACTTTAGGGAGAACTAAGGCACCTGAAGAAGCTTAGATAAATCTGGAAAGGAAATTGGAAAAACTTGTATTCCCTGGATGAATCAGCATAAGGAGATTTCTGTTCCCCAAGGGAAGGTAAAGAAGTCAGAAAGCAGGAGAATTAAGCAGGCTTTTAGAGGTAAGGTGTCTTGGATAGACAGAGAAGGGAGAGATGTGCGCATGGCCATTAGAGAAAGAAGAGCAGAGGAGCAGAGAGGAGGGAAGGGACAGCTTATAGAAGACGCGTGGAAGAAGACAGCATGGGCACATGTTCCCTCTGGTTTTATTCAAACTAGGGAACACCCAGTGTGAGGGGGGCTTAGGATCTTTGTTCTGTAAATGGTTTGGGGGTTAGGTAGAATGTGAAATCTATTTGAAAATGTCCTTCCAAAGCCTTCAGAAGTGCATGTAGCTTTTTTATCATAGAGGAATGGTAGGAGCCATTTTCAGTCCTCTTTTCCTCCATATTGCCTGCTAATGCCTAAGCTAGCTACCTACCTAACATTGTTGTTGGTGTTGTTAGGTGCTGTTGAGTCCGTATCAGACTCATAGAGACCCTATGTGCTACAGGTGAAACACTATTGTCATTGCTTCTCTACTGTTCATAAGGTTTTCCATGGCGGATTGATTTTTGGGAATGGGTTGCTGGGTTCATCTCCCAAGCCTACAGCACCTGGTGTTCCCAGGCAGTCTCCCATCCAAGGACTAACCAGGCCTGACTCTGCTTAGCTTCCAAGATCTGACGGAATTGGATGCCACAGGGCTACGGCTGCAGGCAATCTATCTAACATTACAGGGATTCAAATTCAAGTCTACCTTACTCCTGTGACAATAGATTTAATCACCATCCTGTGCTAACATATCACTCTACAGCTCCAAATCCTTCTGTTTGGAGACTCAGACTTGCCTTCCAAAAGTCAATCCAAATAGTTAGAATTGTGCATGTTTATAATGTTATTATAGGCAAATTCTGTTTGAAGAGTCAGACAACAAATTGAGAAAGTACTTGGTAAACTCAAAAGATCACTATCATCAAAGAAGTTTAAAACTTTTTCATTCTGGTGTCAAATGGATAATAGTATATAAATCTGTATCAAGAACTGTCCTGAGTTAGGTATGGTGGTACACACGTGTAATCTCAGCACTTGGAAGGATGAGGCAGGAGGATCTGAGGCCAGCATGGGCAATATAATGAGACTGTCTCTCAAAAACAAAACAAACAAATGAACCACAAACAACAAAAAATCCCACATACTCTTGTCATAGGTGAGTCCCAAAGAAGGAAAGTCACATGCACAAAAACATCTGGATAATTTGTGTGTGTGTGTATGTGTGTTACTGGAGAGTTGAACCTAGGGCCTCACACATGCTTTTTGCAAGTGCTCAGCCACTGAGCCATACCCTCAGCCTATTTTTGACATTGTATTTTGAGACCAGGCTAAATTACACAAGCTACCTCTGGTCTCAAATCTGTGAAGTCACTGGGATTAAAGTCGTGCACCACCATGCCAGTTTACCTGGATAATTTATAATATCAAAAGTTGCAAGCAGAGGAGCAACAGTTAAATAAATTCTGATATCATTGAGGCTCCTAGTACAGTATAACAGAGTAAGATACAGTCATTGAAATCATCTGGAAAAACTATGCAAACTTGTATCACTGCTATCATTACAATTAAATCTTTTTTTTTTTTTTTTTAATATGAAGGCACTTGGGAGGGTGAGGCAGGAGGATCACAAGTTCAAGGCCAGGTACAGCAAGACCCTGTCTCAAAATATAAAATAAAAAATGGACTGGGGGTGCAGCTCAGTGATAGAGTGTTTACAAAGTATGTTCAAGGCCCTGGGTTTAACCCCCAAGTACTGTAGGGAAAAAAAAAAAAAAAAAACAAGTATGTAAAAGTTGAAGGAAATATTGAAATTTTGACTTTTTTTTTTTTTTTTTTTGAGACACAGTCTCACTGTGTAGCCCAGGCTAGCATTGAACTTGTGTTGATCCTCCTGCTTCTACCTCCTAACTGCTGGGATTACAGGTATAAGTGCCACTATGCCCAGCGTGACAATTTGACTTTTTTAAAAAAATGAGTGGTGGTGGGTGTCATGGCACGTACTTGTACTTCTAGTGACTCAGGAGGCTGAGACAGGAGGATTGCAAGTTCAAGGCCAGAGGCAGCCTGTGCAACTTGGTAAGAGTCTCATTTCAAAATAAAAAATAAAAAAGAGTCTGGGGGTGCAGTTCAGTGGTATAGCACTTGCTTAGCATGGGCAAGGCCTTGGGTTCAACACCCTAATACTGCAAAAGCAAAAAAATAAAAATCCTAAATGGTATATTAGATGGATTTTTTATTTCTCTTCATTCCCATGTCAATGACTGCTATAATGATAATAATAATAATAATAATAGTAATAATAATAATAATAGAGTATAAAAATAAAACATGATTTAAAAAGTCTTTCCACTTATATGTTTCCACGTTATAGGCTGGAGTGTCCAGGTGGTGGATGTCGTACTCAACTTTGCTATTGCTTTCCTAAGATCCCTTCCCTCTACTTTGGCTAATACCATGCTTCAACTTGAAGTATCACACCTCTCCTGATTATCTCAAATGTTACCAAAAGCTAAATCTAACCCTGGCTCTAGGACTTGACAGGAAGCTCGGGCCAAAGCAGTCTCAAAAGCCTCTCCCTTGGCACAATTACAGGTTCAGGGATGAAAATCCACTTCCTGCCCAAAAGTCATGAGAAGAGATTTCTGGACCCTTATGGAATCTTCTGTCTTGTACTAGATATAAATTAAAAACACCCAGAAGAGTCAGTCTTGGGATGAAACTTACTATACAGCTGGCAGAACCAAATAGTAGAAACCCACAGGTCTTTGCCACAGGTCTTTGGCGATGTCATTAAGCTGCTGGATTTATCCATCCTGAACCATGCCTTCCTTTGGATTTTTGTTACCTAGACAATAAATCTCATTGTGGCTTAAGCCAGTTTTCTTGGGGTTTACTTCATTGTAACACAATCCTTACCTATATGGAAACCTTGACAGTTTCAAAATATACTACATTATTTCTGAGGAAAATAGATGTAGAAAAGGAGAGCAATGGATAACTTAAGGATAAATTCACACCAATATCTATGTTTATTTAATTAGC
>VMDO01008468.1:31260-83932 GCA_007922755.1 Pedetes capensis
CAGGAAACATCAAAAGAAGATGGGAAGAATACACAGAGTCATTATACAAGAAAGAATCGGTAGATGACCAACCATTCCAAGAGGTTGCATATGAAGAGGAACCAATGGTGTTGAAGGATGAAGTGGAAGCTGCCTTGAAAGAACTGGTGAAACACAAGGCTCCAGGAATTGATGGGATACCAATAGAGATGTTTCAACAAACAAATGCAGCACTGGAGGTGTTAACATGTTTATACCAACAGATTTGGAAAACAGCTACTTGGCCAACTGACTGGAAGAGATTCATATTTGTGCCTATTCCCAAAAAAGGGGATCCAACTGAATGTGCAAACTATCGGACAATATCATTAATCTGACACACCAGCAAAATTCTACTAAAGATCATTCAGAAGTGACTGCAGCAGTATATAGACAGGGAATTACCGGAAAATCAAGCAGGATTCAGAAGAGGGCGGGGAACCAGGGACATCATTGCTGATGTCAGGTGGATATTAGCTGAAAGCAAAGAATATCAAAAAGATGTCTATCTATGTTTTATTGACTACGCAAAAGCATTTGATTGTGTGGATCATAACAAATTATGGATAACACTTCGGAAAATGGGAATACCAGAACACCTAATTGTGCTCATGAGAAATCTGTACATGAACCAGGAGGCAGTTGTTCGAATAGAACAAGGAAACACTGCGTGGTTTAAAGTTGAGAAAGGTGTGCGTCAGGGCTGTATACTTTCACCATACCTCTTCAATTTATACGCTGAGCAAATAATCTGAGAAGCTGGACTTTATGAGGAAGAACGTGGCATCAAGATTGGAGGAAGACTCATTAACACCCTGCGTTATGCAGATGACACCACTCTGCTTGCTGAAAATGAAGAGGATTTAAAACATTTACTGATGAAGATCAAAGATCATAGCCTTCAATATGGGTTACGACTAAACACCAACAAAACAAAAATCCTTACAACTGGGTCAGCACGCAACTTCACATTAAATGGAGAAAAGATTGAGGTTGTCCAAGATTTTGCTTTGCTTGGCTCTATAACCAACATCTGTGGAAGCAGCAGTCAAGAAATCAAAAGACGCATTGCTCTCGGAAAAGCTGTGGCAAAACATCTCTTTAGAGTATTGAAAAGCAAAGATGTCACATTGAAGACGAAGGTGCGTCTGACTCATGCCATGGTATTTTCAGTGGCATAATATGGTTGTGAAAGCTGGACATTGAACAAGAAAGACAGAAAAAGAATTGATGCTTTTGAATTGTGGTGCTGGAGACGTCTATTGAATATACCATGGACTGCCAAAAGAACCAACAGATCTGTCCTAGAAGAAATACAACCAGAGTGCTCCTTGGAAGCAAAAATGGCCAAACTGCGTCTTACATATTTCGGACATGTAGTCAGGAGAGAACAATCCCTGGAGGACATCATGTTTAGAAGAGTGGCAGGTCAACGCAAAAGAGGAAAACCCTCCACCAGATGGATTAACACAGTGTCTGCAACAATGGGCTTAAACATAAATAAGATCATTTGCCTGGCACAGAATCGGCAAGTGTTTTGATCTGCTGTACATTGGGTCTCTATGAGTCGGACTCGACTCAACGGCACCTAACAACAACAACAACATTACCCTATATTAAAGAAGCCTTGCTGATTGAGTAAACCGATGATGATGTTCTAGGAACATGCCTACATTAATTTCTCAAAGCTCTCCAGGCTTTATTTCTGAGTAAAGCCAGATTTCTAGAATATCTCATGATACCACACACACATACATATTATATAGATTTTACACATTACACTCCTAAAATTGCTCTTATATAATGAGTATTTCACATGGATTTAAAAGGAGGTGGATATAAGAAATAGTCAAATGAGGACCTACATTATAACCCAGTAACAGAGCAGGTACTTAGCATGCACAGTTCTGGTTTCTATTACAATATGCAAGGGTGTACATGTAGGCATGCATGTAAATGTATGTGTGTGTGTCCTTGCACACACACACACAGAGGCAACAAAAATACCTTCAAATTTTAATATTGATTTTATCTTTATGATATTCCCTCTCCCTTATATAAAAACCAAGAAAACCATCTGTTTCCAGAATTTGCATCTTCTTATTAACTGGTGTGCTTTTTTTCCACTCAACAATGAGGATTGGTAATCTTTAGTGTGTTCTTTGTTTTGGCTGCCAACAGCCTCAGGCTTTGTTCTCATTTGCAATATTTAAGTTTTCTGGTACACATTATCGTCCTATCTTTCCACACTTCTTTTGCTAAGTCTTTTTATTATAGTTCCAGTGGGCTTTATTTTATTATATCTTTGCTTTTTCATATAAGCAGGCTCAGATTGCTTCTAGATATAGGTGGGACATAAGTATGTTATTATTAAAGAAGTATGACAGCTGTAATTATTATTAATCATCATCATGAGCCTGGGTAATAACCAGATATTATCCATTCCTATTCTTACAGCATGCCACCTTGGCATCTGATCCTGTCTGATCTCGGAAGCTAAGCAAGGTCAGGCCTGCTTAGTCCTTGGATGGGACATCTCCTGGGAATACCAGGTAATGTAGGCTATGGAGAAGGATCCAGCATCCCACTCCTGAAACAATCAGCCATTGAAAACCTATGAATAGCACAGAAGCACTGACATGGTGCCAGGCATGGCACAGTGTAGGGTAATGTTTCACTCTGTTGTACGTGGGGTCACTGTGAGTCAGACCTGACTCAATGGCACTTAACTACAATAACAATAACAACAACTATGCTTATAGTAGAGACCGAATATTTTCATCCTATCTTTAGAACCCCCACATGTCTGTCAGCTTGTTGTACTGTGAGGGCTTGTGTGTTGCTGTAATACTGAAAGCTATGCCACCAGTATTTCAGATACCAGCAATGCCACCCATGGTGGACAGGTTTAGCTGAGTTTCCAGACCCAGACAGACTAGGGAGAAGGACCTGGCAGCCCACTCCAGAAGCAATTAGCCATTGAAAATTCTATGAATAGCAAAGAAGCACTGTCAAAAATAATGCCAGAGAATGAACACATCCCAAGTCAGAAGGCATTCAAGAAACAACTGGAAAAGAGTTGCCTCCTCAGAGTAGAGTCAACCTTAGTGATGGGAATGGAGTAAAGCCCCAGAGACCTCCTTTTGCTGATGTGGCACAACTCAAAATGAGAAGAAACATACTGCCTGCAACAATGGGCTCAAACATAAAAAGATTGTGGGCATGGCCCAGTGTTGAGTAGTGTTTCATTCTATCACTCATAGGGTTACTATGAGTCGGATTGGACTCAACAGCACCTAACAACAAAAATTCTTTTGAGCTGCCAGCAGACCTTCCGAGCTCAGAGCAATAATAAGTCAGCATCGTACTTTGTGCTTCCCCTTTCCCAGGTAACTGCCATATATGCCATCACAGGCTACTGAGCACCTTCCCTGCCCTTAAGTACTACTTAATGGGACACAGCTATCCACTTCTAGAAGCACTCCCTTGGGCAGGAATGACTCTGTTCCCTAAACTAACTGACAAAGACCCCTGAAGAGCTGAGGTGCTTCTGCCAGTAAGTGTATAGTTTCTTCATGACGCTACACTACTCCTGTGTTGGAAATTGTGTTTCTTCAATTTCTTGCCACTCAAAAGCCAACTGCTCCTTCTGAAGCTGAAGAGAAGTATTGAGGATGATTCCCTAGAAATCTGGGGGTCTCTTACATCCCCTAGCCTAGCCATTGTGTGGATACAGCCTCCACTGTTCTGTCATTCTCCAAGAGTTGAAGAGTTGGAAGTTCCCAGTCTGTAATTGATCCTGTAGCTCCTCTGAGGCCTCTTCTTGAGCCCCTCCTAGCTTGAGCCCCTTAGCTTGTTGAGAAGTTCTCTGAAACATTTCTACCTATTTCTTAGCAGATTTGATCCTGCTTGACTTTGACAATATAAATAATTTAGGTTGGGAAGATATATGGATAACTACTGTGTGGTTCTGTTTTCTTGTGAAATAAAATACAATGTCAAGAACCTACTTTTTCTTATGTTTCCCCAATAGCCTCTGATAATACTTTCACAATAGCTTAGCTAAGCATTGTAATATCACTCAGGAGGCTGAGGCAGAAGGTTAGAGTGCTCAAAGTGAGCCTGGACTATGTACTGAGACCTGGTCTCAAACAAACAAACAAACAAACAAACAAAAAGAACCATTTACTGAGTACACAGAACACTGTTCTTGTGCATGCAGAGTCAATATAACGGGTTAGCTCAGGGATTGGAAACCAGATATCTAGAAGACTGGAGAAAGGCTAGGGAACAGGGCACAAGAATACATGCAGGAGGGAATGCAGTAGCTTCCCTTTGTACTCAAGTCTGAATGCTGATACAAAAGAGAGCACAGCAACTGACTTAAGGGTTTTGTGTAGCCTTAGCTGATGATCAGGGCTGGGATTTAGCTCAGTTGGTAGAGCGCTGCGCTGCAGTCTCTGAGGTCCTGAGTTCAATTCCCAGCACGGCAAAAATGGGAGAAGGGCCTGACAATCCACTCCCAAGGCAGTCCCCAAACGGTCAGCCATTGAAAACCCTATTGCTATGAGTCGGATACCGAGTAGACGGCACCGAACAACAACAAGCTGATGATCAATTCTTCCATGATTGTGGAACTGCTTAAAGAACTTATTAAGAAGCAATCAAAGTAGGAGGTCAAAGGCCCTGAGGAGGATGGATGGTCTTCGATGGAGCCATTCTAGAAAAACACTGACCCTCCCCTGAATATAGCATCATTTTTGTGTGGCCCAGAAATCCCAAGATAGTATGGCTTCCTTCAATCAATGTCATGAGAGATATCTAAGACTTTGTAGCTGTGGGGTCTGAGAAGAGCACACTGTTTCAAGAGAACTACAGAGACCAGCTGTAGTATAACATAAGAGATTTCTCTGCCTGCTGAGTTAACAGTGATTGTCCACATCTTCCCACAGAATGTCACAGGGGAAGACTGGTGCTTGCTTTCACTGTATTCCTTGAACTATTTTATCCAGGATCACCCACAGGCTGATCACTTTAGAAAAGCTAAAGCCATGGAGAGTTATATAGAGCTGAGACAAAGGACTTTTCTTCCTCCCTAGATCTAGCTGAACCAAAAAGGTGTTTAATATATTAGAAATTGAGGAAGCATTAGAAAAGGAGCACTTGATATTAAAGACTACCAAGTCTGGAGTCCTAAAAAATGTGGATCCAGAAGAAATGGAAAAACATGCAGAAAAAACCTGATCGTTACACATATAGAGGTCACCCCAATTATGGTGCCACCATCTCATGCACTTTCCTTTTTGTTTTTTGGTGGTGCTGCGGTTGGAACTCAGGGCCTTGAGCATAATAAGCATGTGATCTACGACTGAGCTACATCCCAGCTCCTCATGCAGTGTCTTAATAAATGATAAAGGAGAGGTGTCTAAGTTAATAGAGTTGGTCCTGGGTGATTTTACTATGCAGAAGCTCTGGACTTTACCTGTACTTGTGTAGTCCAACTTATGTGGGTCAATAAGATTCTGTGACAGTTACAGGGCAATCAACACCATGAGTAAACCATGTTTACCCAATGTCAAAAACCAATTCTTTCTGGAGTACTCGGTCTATTACGTGTGGCCTCATCATTGATTGGTTCACAAAGTATTGCATAATAAAGGCAGTCCAGATAGACTCAATGAAGCTACCTTTGGTCACTCCAGAGAAATGCATCACCTCATTTACTGCAAAGCTTTCTCACTCAATACATGCCAGAAAGCTCCCAAATGGATCCAACTGAAGGGAAATATATCTCAGTACTTAATATGTTGATTGATTTTAAAATAGTTTAAACAGAGTCTATGCCATTACCACTTGGAAGGGCATGAACTTCCTCAAACACTTTTTCCAGCCTGTCCTGGGGTTCAAGGACCCAAAAGGGAAAGTTTTCCTAGAGTTCCCAACAGACTGAGACCCTCAAAAACCTCAAGAATTCTAAGTCTGTGTGAGGAACAGGAATACGGGCAGAAGGCAGTGAGACAGGGCACCAGGGAGTAAAGAAGAAGAGATCAAAGCAATGGCAGAGGTGGGTGTGGAGAATCAAAGCAGACCAGTGCCTAGGGATAGAAAACAGAGAGAAGGAAGGAGGTGCTGGGAGAGTCAGTCTAGCACTGAGAAGTATCCAGTAAGAAGAAGGTTTCTGACCCTAGACTTCACCACAAGGTATACCAAGAGACCTTTTTGCACTGAATTATTGCTGTCAGCCAATAGCACTGCAAGAACCTCCCCCACCACAGTTAGCACATCAGCAGACCCCCCACGGTACTCATCTCAGGCATCCTTCAGGTGGAAACAGCCAAAGCTTCTCATGTAAAACTCATCCAGATGTATGTGTGTTTGGAAAATGGCTGTGATGATGTACACCAGATTTTCACAGCGATCACAGGGAGAGACTTTGCCATTCTCTATTTTATTTTATTTTTTAAAAACAAGGACCATGCATTAAGCAAAAATTTAATAAAGATATTTCAAGTTCTGTTTTTTATTATTATTTCACAATGAAACGAGGAGAAATATTGTTAGGCATGTTTTCCATCTTATTCATCCCTTGAGACTCTATGGCAATATTCTCAAATATTCATAGCCTGGGGCCTTAGTTGGCAAATGCTTCCTCCTCTAACTCCTGCAACCTCCAGGATGAGAGCCAACACTGTTAAAACAAATAAACAAGCAAGAAAATGGCAATTACTTTGGGCCTCCCAGCTTGACTCTGGGTCCCCTAGGACTTGAAAGAATACCAGCCTCTAAGAACTGCACAAGTTTCCAGGTCTTCCTGGCCACTTTGTGTTCCACATCTCACCATGGTCCCAGAGCACCCCTGTATGATGCTGTAGTGTGTATCATACTCTGTCATTCTTGCTTATATGTCTGTGTTCTTTGCTCCTGGAACACAAAGGATACATCTCATGTATCCCAAAGCCCTTAACATTTGACGTAGGCACACCATGCAGCTTCATAAACATCTGGATGTGTAATTGATCATCTTGATTGTCAACTTGATTAGATTAAGACATGCCTAAAAGATTGGGGCAGCACATCTGTCTGGATATATCTATGAGGGTATTTCCAGAGAGGAATAACTAGAGAAGGAAGACCCACCCTGAGTGTGTGCAGTATCATCCCATGCACAAAGGCCACAAATGGAATAAAAGGGGGAAAAGGAAAAAGCTAGCATAGGTGTTACCTCTCTTTCTTCCTGACCTCCATAAGGTGAGCTACTCTGCTCTACCATACTCTCCCCACCATGATGGACTGAAATTTCTGAAACTGTGAGCCCCAAAAAAGACTTCCTCTCTTAAATTATTTATCTCAGGTATTTGTCACAGCAACAGGAAGTCTGAATAACACAGAGTGAATGAATATGTGAATATCCAGGATCTCATACTTGTCTCATCTGCTCCTTGCTTCCACGCTATGAAATACTCATTTGACCAGCTCAGACTCATTCTCTATGCCATTGGTTCTCACATATTTTCTTCTCAAGGCCCCTTTGTAACTCTTAAAGTTTTTGAGAGCTCTAAAATGTTTATGTTTGTGTTATATCTATCAGTTATTATCTCACTAGAAATTAAAACTGAGGAAAAGTTATATATTTATTCATTCATTCATTCAAAAATGATGATAACAAATCCAATACATGTAAACACAAATAACATTTTTATTTTAAAAACTATGTTTGTCATGAGTAAGCTATGCCATTAACATAGACTGACATATTTGTGTCTTTTCACAATGTCATAATTTATTGAATATCAATAGATTCACAAGCCATGTCAGTTTTGTTGGGTTTACTTCACCAACTACTCCTAGTTTCATTTGATAGTCATGACCAAGTAAACCACAGTTATTTATTCCATTCCAATCACAATTACTAATATCTTAACACTTACCTATCTTAACACTCAAATCACACATTAACTTCAGTTATATTAGGGTTTAGAAAGTGTCAAAATTTTATAGAATTTTAAAAGGCAATGCAAAGAGCCAATACAGAGTCACTACACATGGGAAAGAGTCACTACAAGTGGTTTGAGTTAACAAACTAATCTCAGAATTGTCAAGGAGACGAGTCCTGACTTTGTCTAAGTGGGTAGTGTCAATGGCAGGGAAAATGTGCTGAGCTGATTCTGGGGACAAACAGAAGTCATTGCCTGATGATATCCTATGCAAAGGCTTTGATGAGTATATTAAGTGGTCTGTGACAAGGTGACAGGTTGGTGGACCCTGCTGTAGTCTAAGGTGTCTTTCCTTTTATGCAACTTATATGGGAGGGGAATCATATCATTCATTGGTCTGGTGTGTTTGATAAGCTCACATGTCCAGTGTCTCTGATATGGTCCAATAAGTCTATGTGTCTGTGTCCTTGAGTGAAATTTGATAATTTCACAGGTGGTAACTTTTTTTATTAGGACAAATAGGTCATTTATCTGTCTGTGCCTTATGGTCATGCTAGGAAAATGGGGGCTGTTTACTTGCACAAACTTGATGCCATGTCATTCTATTTAGTAGTTGTACTCAAAATTGAGTAGTTCAGAGCAAGCTGCTGTTCTATACAAAATGGAATAACCCTGGGCAAAAATGAAGTAACTCATACTTACTGAGAAATGTGGCATTGTGTTATGTGCTTACAAGTCTTCTTAATGTCTGGCTTAATAGAAGACAGTTAGATTCTCATATGCCCCATTTCTGAGAGTAGAACCTCTACCCCATCCTGAGGAGCTGCCTGAATTTAAAACTGCCAGCCTTCATGCTACCACCACTTATAACATGAAGAGATTATCAGTGTCCTCATTATCCCTTACCTATATAAATTATTTCATAATTTTCAAAGAACTCCTAGTATCCTGTCAGATACATTTGATGACTCTACCTTACCCATGAGCAAAATTCTCTAGGAATCATGAAGTTCAGTTCCTATGATTTGTTGAGGATCATTCAGCTAACAGTGAGAAAGATCAGGGACCCCAACTCTCCCAGGGGCCACCAGCAGGTGTTAAACATTGCTAAGTTGCTGTTAAATATTGTTTAAAATCACAGTTAATGATAAATTCTTATTGTAAGCACTCCTTCTAGGGGTTATTTTCCTGTAATAATCAAAGCTATTGAGGGATGAGCCAATTTGACTCTCTTATTGACAGCTCTCTTTTGCTGCCCCTGCTGCACAGAGTAAAAGAACTATCAGTCAAACAGCCAGCTGAATGACCCTTATGCCAGCACTGGCTATTGTGAATACTCTACAGACACCTTGGGGGAGCTACACAACTATTGCAGCTGCTTGTGCTGGCTCCTAAGTGTGTGGCCCCAGCCAACTTGTGCTGGACTTTCCCTATAATCATCCGCTTAGGCTACAGAGGAAGCACTTCCCCTACTGGTGAACCAGAGGGACTATTGTGACCTGTGCAAAAAGGGCAATTCCATGATTGGTGTAAACACAAACATTCATTTACATGAAGGTTTTCTGTGACAGGTGTAAACACACCCTTTCTGGCTACATGAGAAGGCTATTCAGCTCATTTGGTAAGCCAGCTAGGAGATAACCTCCTGTGCTGCTTCTCCTTGGGTTGCAAAATTGCTGTTATTAGGTGCTGTTGAGTTGGGTCTGATTCATAGTGATCCTATGTACAACAGATGAAACACTGCCTGACACTGTGCCATGCCTGGAACTACTGTCAGTATTCCTCTGCTATTCATAGAGTTTTCAATGGCTGCTTGTTTTGGGAGTGGGCTGCCAGGTCATTCTCTCAAGCCTATAGCACCTGATATTCCCAGGCAGTCTCCCATCCAAGTACTAACCAGGCCCGACTTTTCTTAGTTTCCAAGAACTCATGCGCTTGGATGCCACAGTGGTAAAGCCACAAGCCCTTGCAATATTAGACCTAATAAAAAGACTTCTCCTGAGTGGTCTTTTCTTGCCTATTTTTGGTAGAGTAGGCTAAGTTGATAACATGAAGAAAGAAATGTGGCGGCAGTGACAGTGGAGCAGGAGTGGCAGTGGTGACAATGGAGTGGTGGTAGTGGTGACAGTGGGGAGTGGCTGGCAAACTGCAAAATTGGTAGAGCAGAGAGAAGTTGGTGGCCTTGACAGAAGCAGAGGTGGAGCTATGGGAACACATGGCCTTGATAATGGCAGAAGGAGAGCCACTAAAACTGCACAGACTTGACAATGGCAGCAGCAGAGCTGCAGGAACCACCTGTGGCCTTGATAGTGGTAGACGGGTAGAGCTGTAAGAATGGCAGCAGAGCAGCAGCAGTGGAGAAATAGTGGTAAGCAATGGCCATGACATCAGTAATGACAGCAGCAGAAGCAATAGTGGCAGTTTTAAGGGCCAAGGGTCTTAAACAGGTTAGGCCAAGTAACTATAATACTGGCCAATGTTAAGGGCTAGGGAATCACAACACCCAGACCCAGAAGCTACAATAGTAGCTACTGTCAAGAGCTGAATAATCCTGACTTCATAGGCCAACATAAGAGCTATAACACTTGTAGGGCTAAGGATCCCTGTACCTGAAGTCTGCATAAGAGCTTTACCACTAGAAATCATCACTTAATGCTGTTTATGCCTGTCTGCTGCCACTACTCCCTGTTGTCAAAAGTGGAGGGATAAAAAAGTTGCCAAAGATGAAGACTGGAAAAGCTTCTCACATATCCATTATTTCTATCCAGGCAGAATAAAAGAACCTCAGTCAGCTGATTAGTAAAAACAAGAGACAGACCAAATACTCAGACTGGTGCCATATAATACAAGCTACTTGATCTTTCTGTGGCAACTTAAACCAGCAAGGCCAGAGTATAATCTCATCTATTGCAATCCAGAGTATTGAGGTGATTTTCAGTAATTTCCTAATTTACAGTTTGTTGTGAAATGGCCTCTGATATTTAACGAGAGCCTACCCATAAGCACTAAGCACCTTCTTTGTTTGCCACCAGCCTCAAAAGGCAGACATTAGGAGCCAGGCGCTGTGGTGCATGCCTGTAATCCCAGCAGCTCGGGAGGGAGAGGCAGGAGGATCGCAAGTTTGAGATCAGAGATGGTCTGCGTAACTTAGTGAGACCCTGTCTCAAAAGTAAAAAATCGGGCTGGGGGTGCAGCTCAGTGGTCCAGCACTTGCAGAGAGCATGCAAGCGTGAGGCCCTGGGTTCAACCCCCAGTACTGCCAAAAAAAAAAAAAAAAAGGCAGATGTTATCCTCTCTTGAGAAGGAAATCAAGGTTCAAGAAATTTAATTCTCTTGACCTATCTTGCCAAAGACACTTGTCTAATAACTGGAAGTACTATCATTTGAAATAGGCCTTATTCTAGGATCCATGCTCTTTCTACTGTACCATTCTGTCTTCCACAAATGTCATGGTTCTATATGACCAGTTGGTTTCTGCCATCATTACAGCCACATGGGGGCTCCTCTACCCATAGACACTAACTGGACCTCAAATATATTTCAGTTCCTTTCCTTATTAATTCCATGGAGAAAATTAATTTCTTAATAATCCTGAAATTCACTTTGTCCTCCTCCAAAAATGCAAGAGTCTACCAAACTATAAACATACCTTGAAATTCACTGATGGATAGACATGAGTCACCAAAGGCTGAGGGTATCTGCACTCTTCCTCAACTCCATTGTGACTACATCCAGCTTTGTGCTGGCTCAGAGTCTACTATACACAGGGCCAATCCCAGATGTACCTCAGGGATAACAATAATGTCTCCTAAAACAAATAGCCATTGTGTCTACACAAAGACCTTCAATGTTTCCTCCATCAACAAAAGTTCTCAGCAATTCTTCCAAGAAGACAAAAGCGTGGATACCCTTTCATATCTATCATGATGGTGGTGTAGGGGAGAGAGAGAGTCAGGAAGATCATTCATTCTCCAGCACTTACTCTGCTGAGTAATACCTGGGACAAAACCAACACCACCCATCAGAAACTGTTCTGCATGACTGATTATTTCTAAACTATTTGTAATGACAATAATGACCTTCTTCCTAATCTTTGGAATGGAAAAAATATCTAGTCCTTACACAATAGCTGTCAAGGTCATACGAGCTTATATGTGTGAGAGCTCTTTGTAGGTTTCAAAGATTGCTCAGTTGGCATTGTTATTATGAGAAGATTAATGGCAGTCAGGATATACTGATAATAACTAGTGATTGGAATGCAAATGTTGGAACAAAGAAGAAGGCTCAGTATTTGGAAAATATGGCCTTAGTGAAAGAAATGATGCTGGAGATTGCATGATAGAATTTTGTCAGATAAATGACCTTTTCATTGCAAATATCTTTTTTCACCAACATAAATAGTGATTGTATACATGGAATTCACCAGATGGAACATACAGGAACCAAATTAACTACACTTGTGGAAAGAGATGATGGAAAAGCTCAATATCAAATATCAGAGCAAGACCAGGTGCTGATTGTGGATCAGACCATCAACTGCTCCTATGCAGGTTCAAACCGAAACTGAAGAAAATTAGAATAAGTGTATGAGAGCGAAGGTATGACCTTCAGTATATCCCAACTGAGTTGAGAGACCCCTTGAAGAACAGGTTAAATGGGTTAGACACTAATGATAGAGCACCAGAGGAGTTGTGGCATAACATCAAAGCAATCATTCATGAGGAAAGCAAAAGATTATTAAAAAACAACAATAACAACAATGAAAACAGGAAAAAAGGAAATACCAAATTACATGTCAAAAGAGACTCTGAAACTTGCCCTTGAACGTGGAGCAGCTAAAACAAAAGGAAGACGTGACGAAGATAAGGAACTAAACAAAAGATTGCAAAAGGCAGCTTGAGAAGACCAAATCAAATATTACAATGTCATGTGCAAAGAGCTGGAGATAGAAAACCAAAAGGGAAGAACACATTCTGTTTTTCTCAAGCTTAAGGAATAGAAGAGAAAATTTAAGCCTCAAGTGGCAATAATAAAGGATTTTCCAGGGGAAACATTATATAACACAGGAAGCATCAAAAGAAGATTGAAGAAATACACAGAGTCTTTATACCATTTCAAGAGGTTGCATATGATCAGAAACCAATGGTACTGAAGGAATAAATGGAAGCTTCCTTGAAGGAATTGTTGAAACACAAGGCTCCAGGAATGGACAGAATATGAACTGAGATGTTTCAACAAACAGATGCAGCACTGGAGGTACTAACTTGTTTATGCCAAGAGATCTAGAAAACAGCTACATGGCCAACTGACTGTAACAGATCCATATTTGTGCCTGTTCCCAAGAAAGGGGATCCAACCAAATGTGGAAAGTATCACTAATATCATACATAAGCAAACTTTTGCTAAAGATCATTCAAAAGTGACTGCAGCAGTATATAGCCAGGGAACTGCTGGAAAATCAAGCCAGATTCAGAAGAGGGCTCAGAACTGGGGACATCATTACTGATGTCAGATGGATATTAGTCAAAAGCAAAGAATACCAGAAAGATTTCTATGTTTTCTTTACTATGCAAAGGTGTTTGACTGTGTAGATCATAACAAATTATGGATAACACTGTGAGCAATGGGAATACCAGAGCACTTAACTGTACTCTTGAGGAATCTGTATGTGGACCAGAAGGCAGTCATTCAATTAGAACAAGGAAGCACTGACTGGTTTAAAGTCAAGAAAGGTATGTGTCAGGGCTTTATCCTTTCACCATACCTCTTCAATCTCTATGCTGAGTAAATAGTCTGAGAAGCTGGACTTTATGAGTAAGAGCACAGCATCATGAGTGGAGGAAGACTCATTAACAACCTGTGTTTTGCAGATGACACAACTCTGTTTGCTGAGAGTGAAGGGGATTTGAAACATTCACTGATAAAGATCAAAGAACAAAGCCTTTAATATGGATTGCACCTCAACATCAACAAAACAAAAGTCTTTGCAACTGGGTCAGCAAACAACTTCATGACAAATGGAGAAAAGGTCGAGGTGGTCAAAGATTTTGCTTGGTGTTACAACCAACACCCATGCAAGCAGCAGACAAGAAATCAAAAGATGCATTGCATTGGGAATAGCTGTTGCAAAAGGCCTCTTTAAAATACTGAAAAGTAAAGATGTCACACTGAAGATGAAAGTGCACCTGACTCAGGCCATGGTATTTTCAGCCACATTATATGGTTGTGAAAGCTGGACATTGAATAAAGGAGACAAGAGATGAATTGATGCTTTTGAATTATGGTGCTAGAGATGAATATTGAATATACTATGGACTGCCAAAAGAACCAACAGATCTGTCCTAGAAGAAGGGCAACCAGAGTGCTTTTTAGAAGCAAGGATGGCTAGACTGTGTCTTACATATCTTGGACATGTAGTCAGGAGGGATTAATCCTTGGAGAAGGACATACTGTTTGGGCAGGTCAACAAGAAAAATGAAAACCCTCAACAAGATGGGTTGACACAATGTGTGCAACAATAGACTTAACCATAAAAAGATCATGTGGTTGGCACAGAATTGGAGAGTGTTTTGTTCTGTCGTACATAGAGTCACTCAGTCAGACTGACTCAATAGCACCTAACAACAAGAACAACATATTGCCTGTCTGAAAAAGATAGCTCTGTTTTAGCCAAATGAGTCTCCAAATAGCTCTGGTTTCTAGGGCCACCAAGTTGCTAGAATAAAGCATAAGGAAGAAGAAATATAGTCAGTATGGCTTTCAGCAATAGTTTACTAGGGTTTATCCCAGCCCTGATTTCTGCACAGATGATGTCCAAGTTCATTCCACCAAGTTCTTTCCACTGCCAGGAACTCAGGCCCTTGAAAAATGAGACCCTGATGGTTTGTTCTCCACCAAAATTCTAATATTGCAACTTCTCTACAGCAACCTCCTACTTTTTCCTCTTAAAGCCTATCTTATACAATTTACACAAAAATAAGTATGTGCTATGAATTAAGACATGAGAAAACTACCCACCCTCACTGATAATCAAATGAAAATAAAGAACAATTGTACCAATGTATACCCATTTAATACCAAAAATTATAAGTGAGACTATACAATTTTGATAAAGTTGTGGCAAAACCTATGTGATCTGACAGCTCTAGTGTTAGAATGTTGTTGTTAGGTGCCATCTAGTTGGGTCCAACACATAGCGACCCTAGGTACCACAGATAAAACATTTCGCCACACTGTGCCATGCCCGACATTATGTCAGTTCTTCTCTGCTATTCATAGGGTTTTCAATGGCCGATTGCTTTTTGGTAGTGGGTTTCCAGGTCCTTCTCCCAATATAGATTGTTGTTGTTAGGTGCCCTAGAAGGATTTGACTCATAAAGACCTTCACAGGGTTTTCAATGACTGATTACTTTGGGGTTGTTTCAGGAGTGGACTTCCATGTCCTTCTCCCATTTTTACAGTGCTGGGGCTTGAACCCAGAGCCTCAGAGAGCATAGTGCAGCACTCTACCAACTGAGTTAAACCCTAGCCCTGAGCTAAACCCCTTATAGTAACAAAATAACAACACATAGCAAGTACTAAAGAGATATTCCTATTTTTGGTTTAGTGATCTCTCTCCTTGGAAATTCTCAAGGAAGTAATACAACAGAAGTGAACAAAAGCAACAGCTATAGATATATTTACCCATAATAGGCAAATATAGAAATAATAATTATTTTAGTTAACTATAGTCATTAGTTAACTGTAGTCATTAAAATGAAAATATATAAACTATTTAGACATATGAGGCAATGCTCATGATGTAATTATACATGAAAGCATTAAATCATACAACTAGATAAAAAAATATATATGGATAAGAACTGGTAATATGAAAAAATAAAAGTAACTTTGGTACCATGGTGAATTATAACATGTGATTTTAAAAAATATGGTGTATATATAATTTGAAAAAATTTTTACTCACAAAAGAGGACTTCCAGAACTCCTTCAGAAAGCAGCAAGAATGATGGGATAACTATGTTCTAAGCCAGGTCTCAGCACATAGCTCAGGCTTTCCTTGAACTCATGATCCTCCTGCCTCAGCCTCCTGAGTGCTTGGATTACTGTGATTAAAGGTATGTAGCACCATACCTGGTTTAATGTTTTTATATTATCTTTAAATACAGCAGTAAGAGAGAGAAAATATAGCGCCAGGCGGGGTGGTGCAGGCCTGTAATTTCAGTGACTCAGGAGGTGGAGGCAGCAGGATTGCAAGTTTGAGACCAGAGGCAGTCTGCATAATTTAGTGAGACCCTGTCTCAAAAAGTTAAGAAAAAAAAGGGCTGGGTGTGCAGCTCAGTGGTTTAGCACTTGCAAAGCATGCAAGCATGAGGCCCGGGGTTCAACCCCCAGTACCGCAAAAAGAAAAAAGAAGAAAAGAGAGAAGTAGTCAGTTATTATAATTCTCTCAAGATTCAGCTTCTATTAGAGTAGGGTGGAGATTGTCCCTACTAGGGTGGTGATAGGTATTAACAATTAACAAGTAACACATTTGTATGCAGACAGGTTTTAGCCTACTCTAGTAGTTTAATGTCTCAGATTTTGAGTAAGAGGAACAGGTGAATTGGCTTCCTCTTCCTTCTACTTGCTTGCGGTGTGGCCTTGGGTAAACTACTTGACAGATCTAAACCTTTTCTAATTTATAAAATGGGAGTGATAATAGAACCAATAACTCAAAAGCATCATGCCATTCCTATGCCACATCCTGATGGGGAGGGTGGATTAGAGAGCAAAGGACAAGGACAGCATGGCTTGGGACTCCTTGGAGGGAGGAGTATCTGGACCCAGAAGGGCTGGCCACCCTTTCCTAGGCCTCTGCTTAGTACTGGGCATAGAACTGGGAGCTCAGCCCAAAATGGGAGTAGGAGCGACATCAGGATTGCTCTGATTTCTTTCCTCCTCAGTATCTGATTAAAACCCTGGCATGGGCTCCCAGGGCCCTCAGTGCCTATGCCCAGCTCCAGCCTTTCCTCCCCTGCCCTGGCTCACCCATAGGCAAGCACTGTGCCCCAAACTGGTGCTGGGCCCCCCAAGAGCTGGTGGTCACTCTGCAGTCCCTCATCCTAGATGGCTGCAGGGGACTGTCCTTTTCCAACTCCTTGTTCCCTCCCCCACCAGGGCTACTCTGTAACTGTACTGGCCTGAGCCCACCTTCAAGTTCAGCAGAGCAGCATCGGCCTGGGGGAGGTCTCCAGGCTTCAGTGTGCCCATGAGGAGAGCTTGGCCAAGACAACCCAGGCTGGGTTTAGCCCCTTGATAAATCAGTGTGTCCCAATTCTAGGGCAGGGTAGAAAGTGGCTGTAGACCCCTGAGTCTTCTGCATAAATCTCCTGCCCCAGGCCCAGCCACGAAAGTAGTGCTGCCCTGCATGATCTGGGGCTGAGCGACTGTCACAAGCCTTCCTAGATGGGCAAGTGCCTGTCTCTCCATTGTACCAGCCAGTGGGATGCACTCCTAGGTACCTGTTTTCTTTGGGGAAAAAAGATGAGGAACTGTACCCGTGTTAACCATCTGGTGTTCAATCAGCTGAGTGTGAAGGAAAGGGGAGCGGCTGCCTCTCGCCCAGGAGCCTTTTGAACAGTGGCACAAGGACCCCGACCTACAAAACAGGACCTCGGATGGGGTGAGGGCAAGAGGCCAATCGTGTGACCCTGAGAAGCAGGGAGGGAAACAGGAGATGGCTTCTGATTCCCTCTGGGCAATTCTGCATTCTGGAGGAGGCCGGTGATCAGCAGAGCTGTGAATGGCTTCAAGAGGTTCCTCATGTGATAAATCTCCCTATTGTAGGAGGTCAAGGTCACTGCTGTATTCATAGTCACATTACCTACCTGGGACTCATCCAGGTGCTGTTCCCTACTCAGACTTGTGTACTCTTCTTGCATGTAGATCAGCCCATAGGGCCCCAAGGACAGGTTATGCAACACAGCCTCAGAAATTGTCTCAGAAGGTGCCCTGCATTTCCTGTGCTGTTGCAGACTTACTCAGTTAGATCAAATGTGGTAATCACGTGGAATCTCCTGATGATTAGTGTCCAGCACTTCCTTCTCCATGTCCTCGAGCTTCTTTGGACACTTGACTTTTCCTGTTAAAAAGGGCAAACAATGAGGAGTGGTGAGCAGGGAACTGAGGCTCAGGCTGCCTCTTGACCAGCTGGGTAAAACCTCAAACCTTGAATTTGAATTTGAATTAAACTCCTGGATTGAACTATTGGCCCAGAAACTTTGACACTAGTTTACATACCTGCAAAGTGTTAATAATTCCTTCAATGATGACCTGAAAGACTGATTTAAAATTAAAATAATAGAATGTAAGCCTCACATGGTGGCACACTCCTGTAATCCCAGCAACTTGGGAGACTGAGGCAGAAGGATCACAAATTTGAGGTCAGAGGCAGTTGGTGCAACTTAGCAAGACCCTGTCTCAATGTAAAAAAATTAAAAAGTGACTGGAGGTGAGGCTAGGTGGTGGAACACTTGCCTAGCATGCATGAAGCCCTGGATTCCAACCCCTGTACCACAAAGATTAATTACTTAGTTAATTAAAATATTAGAATGGTAGAGGCTTTATTAACTGTGTTCTCTAAAGTAAAGACCAAATTTATTCATGTCTTACAGCATCAGTCCTGTGCAATCCACTAACACAACAGTTAATAGTAAGGTAGGCACCGTTAGCCAGGACTGTGTTGACATAGTCTTTCAGGACAGAACTGGCTGTGTTCACACTGTTCTACTCCCAACATCTGGCACTAGAGGATGGAATGAGGCCAATGGGCTGGAGGGAATTTTAAGGTTATCTTTGAACCCTCCTAGAGGGGTTTATAGCCACATGATAGGCTGTGTCTCATCACAACCAACAACACCCTTTGTTTTGGTCTTCTGTTAGCCCTCTTGGCACATTGGTCACACCACTTTCTGACCACATGCTTTGCTAGTGCAGATACTGAGAGGAGGGCCACCTCCTATCTGCCACAAGCATGCTTCTGTTCCCCACCGTGGCCACCCCAACCAGCTTATTCAGGCTACCCAGGCACACTAGAGTCTGACAAGCAGCCTAGAGAAGAAGAGTCTGTGGGAAGGAAGTTGTTGGCCATCTCCTTGTGGCACACTCCTGTGGCACGTTCTCCAGAAAGAGCCTCTGAGATAAGTCACAATCAATATTCCAGACAAAGGAACCCTGGCGTGATGCACATTCCAGCTTCTGCTGGGAGCTACAAACTTCAAATTCTCTCCTATATTCTTCACATCCATTTTTCACCTTTTTCACCCCCAAAAGCACAAACTATAGGACACACTCCACATGCAACTTTGGCTCACAATGGCAAAGATTCTTAAGAAAAGACATCAGAAATCATTTTGATATTTGTCTGTAAAAAAAAAAAAGAGCCATGGGCATAAGGCCTGAAGCTTTGTCAACATACTCTGGTCATCTGTGTGGAAAATCCACTAAAATTTGAATACCCAAGTTTGCAGCAGTAAACATGGTGGGGCCAAGCAGACAGACCTGAGTGGCCTAAGCCCATGGTAGTCTTCCTACCTGTTTCTGTGCAACAAACATCACAGTGCCACCTCCCCAGGGCCTCCATAAGTCCTTGCTGCTCAATACATCAAAATGAACCAGTCAGACCCATTGAAAGGCTCTGCTATATGAAGTCCTGCAGCAGCTGCCCCTAGCCCAGGAAGCCAAGAAAATAACATTTTGTTTAGTTTCACCACTGTCTTCACAGAGGCTAATGATATTCTACCTTGTCATCAAGACAGCACACTTTATCCTTTTCCTTCCTTCCTATCCCCTCCTCTATTTCACAAATCCTGCTGGAATACATTTAGCACCTATCATGTCTCTAAAGGAATGCTTTTTGAATGAGATCCTCATCTTTTTTCCCATTCTAGAGATTTTTCTAGGTAAATATGTTCATCCATCCATTTCCCTATGAAAGTTTCCACAGAGGAAGGTACAATCAAACCCTAGCAGAAGACAGATGATGCCAGCTGCAAAACTAAGGAAGTAAGTCTTCAGTTCCCCAAGCACAGGGCAACTTGTTCAGTGGCCATGACCAAGCCTCTGCTGAGAGGCCCAGACACCGTGTCCCCAAATGATCTGAAGCAATCCATCAGCACTCTCACTTCTGGGCAGGGTTCCAACTGTGCCAGGCAGGGGCCTGTAGCTGAAACTGCACAGGGTGGAGGGGTATGGGGAGAGCTCCATGTGACTTTGAGACACAGTGTAGAAAAAAAGAGACCTACTGTTCAGAAATGGGAGTGTCAAGAGAGGAAGGAGAGAGAAAGGTAATGCATACCAGGGATTGGGGAAGAACACCCTAGAAATCCCAGCTGAGGCACAGCTGGCTGCATGTTCAAAGTCTGTTCCAAGGAGAGATGGCGCTCCAGGACACATTCTCCTGGGTGTAGCCACCCAGCACACCTCCTTGTCCCAGCCTCTTTGGGCCCCAAGACAAGAGATACATATTCTCCTCTGCAGAGTCTTCACCCCAGTCATGAATTCGTTATGCGACTGTCCTAAGTGCTGACCATATGGTCAGTGCAGTGTTTAATACCTATGGACAAAGTGGCAAACTGGACCATCGTGGCCCTGCCTCATGGAACTCATCCTGTGGTTACAAAGACAAACACCACACAGATGTGTGAATGATTCGTGAAGTATAGATTTACACAGAGTGCTGCAAGAGAGAGACACAGGGAGCTAGGAGGACACATAGCAGGAGTCCCTCTGTCTGTGGCTCCAGAGAAATGGAATGATTGCTACTTCTCTGTATTTTACTGCTAATAAAAAGAGAAGAACAGATCAAGTTATGAAAGCAATCACAGATATCATTACAACAGTGCAAGAAACACTGACTTGCAGCAATTGGGTGCCCTTGTGATCATGAGACTCTGAGCTGATCTGATCCTGGACCCCTACATCTGATCCTTTTCTGCAGACCTGCATCCAACCATTCTCCATTCTTGAATTGGGTTATCACCTCATAAGCTGGAAAAGAGACATACACTCATGAAAGAGCCATATATTTACTTATCACCTCGTTGCACCAATACGTTGTATTAATGGCTACTTCCTTAGTGATTCTATAGAGGAATATGGGTATTGTGTGACAAATGTGAAAAGAGCCAGAGGGACAGAAGCTAATAGCAGTTCAGAGGAAAGAAGAAGACTGGGCTGGGAAATGGGAAGCTGAGAGAAGGAATTTAGAAGGAAATGACATTGAGATGGACTTTGAAGGATGGCTAATGTTTGAAGAGACAGAGATAAAGTACAGCTACCATTTATTTGAGCTGCAGTTTAGCTCAATTGGTAGAGTGCTGCTCTGCATTCGTTGAGGACCAGGGTTCAATCCTCAGCACCACAAAAACGAGTGCTATAGGCTTGGGAGTCTGCAGCTGTACCACTGTGGCATCTGATCCTGTCAGATCTTGGAAGTTAAGCAGGGTCAGGCCTGGTTAGTACTTGGATGGGAGACCACCTGGGAATACCAGGTGCTGTAGTCTTGGGAGAAGGACCCAGCAACCCACTCCTCCAACCCTGAGAAAAAAAACAACCAACTGTTGAAAACCCTATGCATAGCAGAGAAAGCAATATCAATGGTGTTTCCTCTGTTGTACATAGGGTTGCTATGAGTTGGACACGCACTCAACAGCACCTAACAACAACAACCTAGGCTTGGGAGAAAGACCTCGCAGCCCACTCCCAAAACAATCAGCCATAGAAAATCTGTGAATAGCCGAGAAGCACTGAGACATGCTGGCATGGCACAGTGTAGGGTAGTGTTTCATCTGTTGTGTGCAGGGTTGCTATGAGTCAGACCTAATTCCACAGCACCTAACAACAACAACAACAACCATATGTTTACCACCCAGAGGCCAGACACATTACAGTGCATTATCTTAGATAACTCTCATACTGTCTTAGTGGCAGGTTTTTATTATCAGATGAAGAAACAAAGGATCACAGAGATAACTTCTGGTGGAATGAGGCTTCAGAATAAGGGCAATAAGATAATAGCTTCCTCTGTGTCTTGCATACAGGGAAAGCAGCACGAGCAAAGGCAGGCAGTGAGCAGTACTGCATGCATTTTGGGAAGAGCAGTTCCTCTTTGGCTGGAGAATAGTAAATGAGCCTGTAAAGAGGGTTGGGAACAAAAATGGAAGGCCTCTCAAGAGGCTGAGGCAGAAGAATTGAGAGTTTGAGGCCAGACTAGGCTACATAGCAAGACCCTGCCTCAAATGCCAGACATTTGATTCATAAGGCAATGGAAAGACAAAGATGATTCCTGAACAGAGTGATGAAATCCAAGCTATATTTCATGACAACTAGTCTGAAATAAGATGGGCTGGTTGGGGGATAACATAGCATAGATGTGTGCAACAATGGTGGTGGTTTTAGAGGAGGGAGGTTTGAGTATTAAATTTGGAAGTCAAGATTCCTATGATTTTTGCTGTAGATGAGGAAGGGAAAAGACTTCCCCCACCCCCAAGACCAGAACAAATTCTTCACTCCTCACCTGGTGAATCACAGCACAGGAGACTACAAAGGTGCTCTGCTTACCATGGCCATCAGATGGCAGCAGAGCCTGCCTCTCCCTGCACCCCTCCCCCAGACAAACCAATTTGGAGGGCTGTGCACTCAGAGGGTCTCCAATCTAGCCACCATCTCTCTTCCTAGCTCCTTCCTGTTACTTAATCCTTCTCCTCTGAAGCCTTATGTCTGGTCCTGCCAACAGGTCCTGACCCACAGGGATTCGTCATTGCAGAGGCCTAGCAGCCTCCTGTGTGGAGCCAGAGGCCCTGAGAAGTAGACATGAGACTGGACACGTGCGCAAGGCTTTCAGGGAGAGAGCTCCTGTCAGAGGGCTTGAGGTGGGGCTTGTCAGTCCCTGATGTGCATCTGACCTTGAGTGAGGGAGGAGGGGGAGGGGAGGTTGGGTGAATGACTGTGGTGTGGTCAAAGAACAGGTGGGGAAGACCTTCAGGGAGCAGAAAGAGGCCACCAGGGAGTCCTGTGTCTCCCAGGAATGGCTTGCCACCCTCTATTATTGGCCCAACTGCTTCTGGGCTGGGGAAGGCTATGGGAAGTGTGGGCCCAGGGAAGCACCCTTGATCAATGGCTCTGTAGCTGGAGGCCTGTGAGGCCCATCCTCAGGGTCTCTGCACCTTCCTTTGGAGAAGGGGCAGCCTCAGCCCTCAGAAGCCTACCAAGCACCATGTCTGTTCCTCATTTCCTGCACTGACCTCACTTCCTTCTCCCAGTCCCTCCCCAGGGACCAAAAGCATAGGCTTTTCTCAGCCCTAAAGGCTGAGGGGGGATGCCAGGCAGGAAGAAAGAGAATAAATGGGGCCTCTACAGCCATCTGCTTCCCAGGCACCTTTTGAGAAATGAATATCAATATGAACTTCCTCTGAGACAAATAGCTTGATCTGGTAATCAGTACTGCCCTCACAGATAATAAACATCCTTGCAAATGGCACCATTGCTAGTAGGCAATACCATCTTACAAATGGCCTGGCCTATAGCCAGTAACCCCTTTACAAATGGCCTGGTCAGTGGCCAGTGACGCTCCTTACATATGAAGAAAACAGGTGCCCCCATGTCTAGGCTAAGAAGGGGGACTTCTTTTGAGGCAAGACCCCTCATGGGATAAAGAAGAAAACCGGTTTTACAACCTGAGAAGTCCAGCCTAAGCAAAAATAAATAAATAAATAAATAAAAATAAATAATAAATAAAAATAAAAAAGAGAGAGAGAAATGTGACACACCTGAAGGGAAGAACAAAAAGGGGGAGGAATATCTGTCCCCTTAATGAGCTATGGACTTAAAACCCTCAAAGCCCCACCCCTCAATGGAGATGATGGCCGCTTTCTACAGTTCTCTGCAGTCCTCTGCAGATGTCCATAGAGGTCCACACTTGTTTGCAGATGTTCAGAGACATCTGGAGCTTCATTGCTAGACCTGCATACTTCCTGACCTCCAACTCAAAATTTTAAATGACGCTGCTCGTGGATTGCCACTTCTGGACATGCCTGCTTTCTGGTTTCTAGCTCAGAAACCATAACTTTCTCTCTTTTTGTTTTTCCATCTCCTCCCCACGCCCGTCATTCTAAATCCCAAGCCTGGAGCTGGCAGCTCCCCTTCTCTAACTCTAAATAAACTATCCTTAAAATTCTGGGTCCATTTTTAAATTCTTTTATCAATGAGACCAAGTACCCAAAGGGCCACCCAGATGCCACAAACTGTGCATTGTGGCACATGCATGTAATCTCACCTTCCCAGGAGGCTAAGGTCAGCAGATCCTGGGTGCTTGGGGCTTCAAAGCTACAATACTATGTGGAACAAACATCTGCACTGGGCCTGGCACAAGCAAGGGGCTCTTGTGCAAGGGGCACAAGCAAGGTGACATCTTTGATTCCCTGACTGGGAAAGGACTACAAAGACTTAAAGGAATAAATGAATTTACTGGACCAGGGAACTGGTGAAAAAACTTTGAGGACCTTCATCCTTTGGTCCTTTGGTCTACTGCTGTTTCTGATTCTTTTTTCCAGAGATTGAACCCACAAATGCCACAGCCCGTGGTCACAAATTGAGCAATTAAAAGTCTCCCTTGGCCCAAACTTCATGTATCCCTTGGCTAAGACTTTTTTTGGGTTCCATCTCCAGGCTTTATCTTAGCAGGTGAGATACCCTCTACTTGGCCTTACCTCTACTCCTTCTGCTTCTACTCTATGCCGCCAGGGAAGAAAGACCATTCATCTTTTTCTTATTTCTACTCTACCAGTCTCCCTCCTCACAATATAGGGGAACATGGATTGCACATATAAAGCTTTTCTTTCCTGTGTTCTTGTTCTGCATGCCTGTGGCTGACAGCCAGAAGGCCAGGTTAAAAGGAGAATAAGCAGTTTGACTCCCTCTCCCCAGCCCCTTGTGCCATGGCCCAGGGTTCAAATTATAAGGCACTCAATACAAGGACAAAGCTAGGACCCTACTAGGCCTCTTGCAATAGGCAACAACATTAGGTATCCTCTCTTTCTTCCTCCTTGGGCCACAGAGCAGTCCATAGGACACTGCCTCATAGGTGAGGTGCGTAATCCCAGAGCATGCCCCCATGACTTTCTAAGTTAAATGGGCAAGCTGTGCATTGTGGCACATGCATGTAATCTCACCTTCCCAGGAGGCTAAGGTCAGCAGATCCTGGGTGCTTGGGGCTTCAAAGCTATAATACTATGTAGAACAAACATCTGCACTGGGCCTGGCACAAGCAAGGGGCTCCTAAGGGAGCTCAGGGGTGCCAGGTTGGCATCTTTGGCACCTTGATTTCTGGAGGATTTCCCACTGTCCTCCAGCATGCAAATTGCAAAAAGGGACCCCCACCTTTTCTCCTTTTTCTCCCCCACCTTCCTGAATTCCTGTGCCTGCCACATTACGCCAAGTTTCAGTGTCGAATAAGACATCCAGCAGAGGTGGGATGCTGGGAGACACAGCTGAAACGTGTAAAAGGTTTGGGCTCCCGTGCTGCGAGGACTAGATCTCTCCACTTCAGCCTGCTCTGCTGCCACTACTGCGCTGCCTGTGACCAATGGGCCTCTCCCTCAGGCTCAAGAGGCACCTGCAGGTCTCTCTTTTCTCTTTTGGTCCCCTACTCCTGGCACATAGACATGCAATTTGGGGCACTTTTTAAAGGTGGGCAGGCTCCATTCCTCTGAGTCTCAGGCGATGGCTGGTGAGCTCTGCCCCTACCTGCCTATGTGTTCCTGGGGCGTCTGTCCCCCACCCCATCCCAGGCCCAGGTCCCACAAACCTTCTCTTCCCAGGTCACTACAAGCCCCACTGTCCTGGTCCTGAGCAGGTGCTTAAGCAGTACCCCACATCAGAGCCGCCTCTTGCTACTGTGGGTCACACTCTCCCTCCAAGCTGGCTCGGCTGCCATGCCTGGCATCTGAGAACACAATGCTCCCTCAGGGAAAGCAGGCCAAACTCCTCAACTGCCAGGACCCATAAGGACCCCACCATGTGTCCTCAGCACAGCCCCCACACAGGGCACATAAGAATGCCACAGGACAATGAAGTATTCTCAACACTCTTTCTACTAGCATTACAAGGACCAGAGGTGACAGGCATGGAGACATGATTTCAGGTTATATGTTTAGTGCTTTTACTCCATTGCCATTGGATTTACTTCATCTTCACCATGGTCAGATGTGGATCCCCCTCCCTTGTGTTGGTACCATAGGATTTCATGCTTCTTTATGCTTACAATTTCCTTGGTGCATGCACATCGGCACCAGGCTGCAAAATCTCCCCTACTTTCCCATTTTTAGGACTGTATGGCTTTTAGTAAACCTAATTTGTTTTTCCTATTTAGATCCAGATTATAATATGGTGTTTTGCCCATTATTTTCTTTTAACCCTAGGTCTGGGGTTTAGCTCAGTTGGTAGAGTGCTGCTCCATACTCCCTGAAGCACAGGGTTCGATCCCCAGCACCGCAAAAACAGGAGAAGTTCATGGCAATCCACTTCCCAAGCAATCCTGAAACAATTAGCCATTGAAAACCCTATGAGGATCTCTATGAGTCCCCAACAACAACTCTACAGACTAGAGGACCAAAAGAGTTGGCCAAAATATGGAAACACTAATTATCCTACAGGTAGTTCCTGTCTATTAAAAAGCAGGAAATGGTCATAAGTACCCTATGTCCAGGCTTTCTTTTCCCTAAGAAAATACCCAGACTATGTAAACAATACAAGCTTAGCCTAGGAATAATAGTTCTAGCTAATAGGACAGAACTCCCTCAACTGGGAGATGCTCCTTCTTTAGAGCCTCCCACTGGGGGAAGCAGAGGGGAAGGGGGGACCAAACAACAACAACAATTTAAAAAAAATTCTTTTGCCACCTCATCCCTGCTGGGTCAATAAATCTTATGTCCCAGGTCTCAAGGGGAACTCAAAGATAAGGTAAGTGTCCCAGGAACACAGGAAATATGTATGTATTGTCTAAATATGTGCTTATGTTTCATATTTGCAAGGTACCAAATTAGCTTATAGATAAATAAATGCTTGACTTTAAATTTTGCTTTTGGAGTTTTCAACAGCATGGGTAAAATAAGAGCTCATATGGCCCAGGAAAAGCAATTACAGACAGAAGGACAAGACCAATCATTAAGCTTTCGTTCTTTGAAATAACATGTTTGTCAGAGCCAGGCGTGGTGGTGCACGCCTGTAATCCCAGTAGCTCTGGAGGCAAAGGCAGGAGGATCGCAAGTTCGAGACCAGAGGCAGTCTGTATAATTTAGCGAGACCCTGTCTCAAAAGTGAAAAAATGGGCTGAGGGTGCAGCTCAGTGGTCCAGCACTTGCAGAGCATGCAAGCATGAGGCCCTGAGTTCAACCCCCTGTACCGCAAAAAAAGAAAAAAAAAAGAACAAGAAAAAGAAAAAGGAAAAGAAAAATAATAATATGTTTGTCCAGGCAAATTGAAACCTGCCCTCTTAGAGAATCCTGTGCAAAAATAGAAGACTCTAAATGAGCCAATACCACCCACTGCTGTGACAAACCAGGGCACTGGACAAAAAGACTACCCTTAATGTGGTCCTGAACAACCAGGGTGTTGTCACCTCTGCAAAGATGGCAACCACTGTAAGCAAGTATGTCTCAGCCTCTGAAGGGAGGACCGGACTTGAGAACTAAAGCCACCCAAGGTTTCCTGGTAAGGCCTGCCTCAGGCAACTGTAGATAACATCTTGGGTGACTTTTGACATGGCAAGTACAGATATTAATTTCCGCTTGGACACTTGGGGCTTCATTCTCTGCCTCAATCAATTACCCAGGACCCCTTCCTAAGTGAGCTTGCATAGTAACCAGTCATTAATGTAAACTCCCTAAACCAAAGATTCTTTTAAAAAGATGTCTGGCCACCCAAACAGATAGCAGTGATGCATTGTAAGGGACCAGAAGGACAATTCTCTTGTTATACAAGGAAATAGACTGACAGACCTAGCTGCCAAACAGACAGATACAAAAAGCTTTATTAAAGCATTGTAATAAAGTTCTTCTGCTTCCTGGTAACAAAATATTTGAACCCCATGTGCAGTCAGGAGACTATGTATTAATAAAGACCTACCAGGTGACAAATGTGACCCTGTTCCTGCTCTAATGGATTAACATAGATATGCTCACTCCGCAACTGAGCCCTAGCTCTTCCATGCCTCTGTCTTTGACCCCTTTCTTGCTTATGGTGTTAAACCAAGAAGAGGGTAATGGGATTACCTGCCTGCTGGCTTCATCCCCTACACACAGGCCCACGCACCAGCCTGCCCTGGCAGGAGGCTGATGGACGGCATCAGGCTCCATCATTTTCCTGGGGACCTTGTTTCTCAGGTGACCTTCCCCCGGCACCAGAGTCAGCAGTGAAGTCCTGGCATGAGCCATGGCTAAACTATATGATAGGACAGCCACAGCTTTGCCAGGTGACCCAGAGGGCCAGGTAGCTCTTAGGCATCAGGAAGTGTTGGCCTTTGTCTGTGGAAAGCAGACTAGAAAGCTGGGTACTGGGTGTGTCCCAGGGCCTGACAGGTCATTAGTCTCCTTTGGGCCTCTGAGAGGGCTCTTGAGGGTGAGAGAATTGAGATGGGGCTGAGGGGGCTCCTTTCCACGGACTTGGCTTCTTTCCCACTGGCTGGTCCTTAGCTGAAAAGGCAAAGAACGTGGTTCACTCTGGGCTGCTGCTGGAAAGGAGGACGTGGGGAAACCAAGGATTCTGCAAGAGCATGCCTGTGCCAGATGGCATTGCAAATCCGGAGTCCTTGTGGGACAAGAGAAATAAATATCTCTGGGCTCTGTAAGGGAATGCAGCCAACTTCTGGTGGGGCAGCAGCATAGAAACGCCTGGAAATTCAACAGGATGACATTCACTTGTACCTTGGAGGCCAAAGGCAAAGCTGGGGGTTGACATGGGATTCTCCCCTTTCTCTCTTGGGCAGGGAGAGATGGGAAAGAAAGCAGAGTTGGGCAGGAGAGTAAAACGAAGATGCCTCTAGTTGGCCTAGTGGGCCCAGATTGTACCTCAACTGGGGATCAGGACCACAGTTTCCAAAGTGTCTGCAACCTGGGTTGGGGTCAGGTGACAAGGGTCAGCAGTGTTGGGACCAGGAGAAGCAGGGCCCAGTGAGTGTCCTTCCAACTTTCTGTTTAGCATGTCTGTTCTGTGGTTGAAAAGAACTGCTTGCCAGGCAAAGTATGCAAAGTCCCTGCACACATCTAGCAGATGTTAGGTTCTGGTGTCTTCCCACTACAACATGCGGTACCCCAGCAAGCTTTCTGAGCCTTGTAAATAGGGATATATATATATAACTAAGCAATCCCCAAATCAGCCATTGAAAATCCTATGAGGGTTGCTCTGCATAGCACCTAACAACAACATAAGTAACCATCACTAAACTGTCAGGGCACCTGGCAGAGTGCACATAAATAGAAACTTAAAAATACTGCTGCATCTCTCTGTCTCAAGCCCATGCTCTTGCTCGGCCTGATGCTAGGGGCTCATCTATTGAGAAAGTCCCTCCCTTCCCTGAACTCCCACCATGTTTACAGCCTCTGCCCATCAGATACTGGCCACATAGTTTGCTATGGTGCTTTGTCCCATTTCTTTTAGAAATGTGTGAGCTCCCCAGGGTGGCAGCAGAGCTCTGGCTTCATTCCCCCAGACAGAGCAGAGTATTGACCTTCTGGGCAAAGGGGAGGCTCAGTCAGCACTCAGTCCCCAGGAGGATACCTTGGCCCAGAGAGACAGTAAGGGAGAGACACAGACTCCTGGCTGGGAAACACTCTGGCTTGGCTTAGGATGTGGCCAGCTGCCCTCTGGATCCTGCAGCGCCACTGTCACCAGCTCAGTGCTATGTCAGTACAAAGCAAGGGTGACCTCAGTGCTAGAGAGGTTACTGTAGGACAAGGGGAAGGCTGGGACAGTAGGCTGCTTGCCCGTGCTCCAAGGGCACCCATGTTAGATGGATGCAGCAAAGGCACCTTGTAGGGGAAGAGGCTAGGGAGGGAAAGAGGACAAAGAGGAGCAAGAGTGGGGCTGAGGGGCAGCAGGGGCTGGGATCTGTTTCTTGCACATAAGGGAGGGAGGGAGGCACTGGCTCAGGACTCTGGAGGACCCCAGCACTTCGCTTGGGGTACTCTGGCCACTGCAGAAAGCCGATGGGGGCCTCTGTCTGAGCACAAAGGCAGAGCAGGGGCAAGCCCCTCTCATCTCTCCTTTTTGCTCTGGAAGCCGAGTCAGGGCAAGAAGGGCTTTCCTTGCCATTCACTAGTTTGTCATTGGAGGCCCTGACCTGTGTCTTCCTGTCCTCTCTGTCCATCCCAGACGGAAGGTTCAGGGGTGGAGCTGGCTCTCCAGGCTGGGGAGAGACCCCTGCAGGACCCCAGAGCAGGGAGAGAGTGGCCTGCAGCCTGGGAAGAGCCATCCTTGCAGGGTCTGGGAGCTTCAGAAAGGTGCAGTCCTGACCTCCTTTTCCCCCAGGTCTCACCTGCGTAGGCTGTCAGCCCCCAGATCAGACGCTCTGCCCCTGAGACATTAGCTGTCCAGGCACTCACTCTGATCTGCAGTGCTGCCTCTAGCTCCCAGAGATAGGTAGTCATAGCCTGATGTAGGCCACACCCCACTTCTCATGCCTGTGCCTGCAAACATGCCTGTGTACACACGCGCGCGCACACACACACACACACACAGACACACACACACACACACACTCCAGTTCTGTGTTGTACTGAAGAGAAGCAGGGAGAGTGGCTGGAGTGAGAAGAACGTCTGGGGTAGCTCTGTGCATAACAGGGACAGACAAATGTCTGGTTACCCAGGGAGCCAGGTTGGACAGCTAAACCAGCCTCTTCTCCAGGGCTTCACGGTGGGAGACCCATGCCACCATCTCTGTAGCCTGGGGCCCAGGAGGAGCCAGCCATGTGCTGGGGGTCCTAGTCAGTACAGTGTCACGTTAGCGTCTCTTTCCCTCGTATGGGCCCTGAACTGTCACCTGCCCTTCTCCACACCTAACCCAAGAGCCTCTGAGATTTCACACCATCGTCTCCTCCAGGAAGTCTTCCTGCTTCTCCCAGGCAGGTCCAGCCTGCGCCTTTTCCCTGGAGTCTACAGCACCCTGGGCTGAGCTCCATCAGCTGAAGATGTGGAGCCACATGGGAGCTGCCCAAGGCGGGTTCCTGGGAGCTCTGCTCTACCTTGAGCCCAGGGTCCATGGGTGTCCTTGTGCTTACGGTGGTGGGAGCCCTGCTACCTGTTTCACCCCATCTCCTCCAAAAGCCAGTGGTGCCCAGCCAGGCTGCAGAAGGGCAGAGCAGCCTGGGCCCTGTCACCCTGGAAAAAGGAGGGGGAGTCCACCTGCTCCATCTCTCCTGGCTGTCTGCTGCCTGCGACTCTGTTTGGACCATAGGACAGGGAAGAACCCACAGCCTGGGAGAGCCCAGCACCTTCTCTTGGCCCAGAGAACTGGCTGGTACTGACCTGGGCCAGGAGCAAGCACTGTCCATCCTTCCTACTCCATGCTGCCTGAGAGGTCTGGGGTTATGTGGACAGTTTCTGCAGCTCTGACCTCTGTGTCAATGTCATGATGCCACCACGTGTAGTGTGGATGGACAGATATGTGGGGTTAGTTGAACAACAACGAGTCTCAGTGTGCTTGTTTATTTGAGCAAGCTGACAATTTCAGGACTTGCAGTGGCTGATGTGACATTGGCTGAAAGAAAGTTTTTTGAGATACAATTTCTATACTATATAATTCACTCATTTAAATCACACAATTTAATGGCACTTAGCATAGTCATAAGGTTAATCACTACAACCAGTTTTAAAATGTGCTCATTACCCTCTAAAATAATCCTGTACTCCTTCACCATCAATGCCACAACTTCACCTCCATCCTCCTTCTAATCACTAACCCACTTTCTGTCTCTCTACATTGGTCTATTCTGGACACTTCATATAAACAGAATCATGCAATATGTGGTCCTTTTAGTTTGGCTTTTTTCACTTGGCACTCTATTTTCAAGGTTCATTTATATTGTAGCATGTACTTCATTCATTTTTATTGTCAAATAATATTCCATTGTGTACATATACCACTTCTTATTTATTGTTTAGTTAGTTGATGGAGGTTTTGCCTTGTTTCCATTTTTAGCTGTTACAAATAATGCTGCTATGAATATTCAAATACCAATTCTGTGTGCATGTACATAAAGAGCTGTTGTAATTTCTCTTAGGTATATATCTAGAAGTAGAATTGCTGGATCATGAGCAACATTTTGACAAGGACAGTGGAGTGGAAGAAAAAGTGGAGAGGATGAAGTATGTTTAGAAATCAGTAGGAATTACTGTCTCCACCTGGTGGTTAATAGCAAGTATAGAAATTGGTGAAGAGTGCAGTTTGATGATGGTATAAATTATACCCATCAGAAAAGGGATTAAGGCTGGAAGATGACACAAATAGTAAAATGTTGGGGGCTTTGAATACCAAAATGAGGGAGACTGAATGTAAATGTAATAATAAAAGTTCCAACTAACTATGCATCCAATACTGTACTAATTGTGTCAATACATTATTAAATATTCAAAGCAAACTTGCAGAACAAATAGTATTATACTCATTTCATAGATGAGGAGTTGAAGCTCCCAGAATAAATTGTTCAAGGTTAACTGGTATCTCAGTAAAGTTCAGAATCAAAATCTCAGTCTCATATTTATTCTTTCTCCTCCCTTCTATAATACTGTTTTACATTGTTGAGATCAGATATATATATATATATACATTTATGCCCTAGTTGTGAACATCATTACAGTATGGACATATATCAATATCATTACAAATGCTTCTTAAACAATTTTTTGTGTGATGTGGGGGATCAAACCCATGGCCTCCCCTATGCTATGCAATTGTTCTACACTGACTTATACCCTAGCCCATTACATATTTTTGTTGGTTAGTACAATAAATGCAATACATGGTATAGCTATGTCATATCTATAATTTTATATTTATCATGTATAATATTGTTTTGTTATATTGTTTTTATGTTTGTGAATCAAATTACCTGGCCACCAGCAGTTTAAAGAATGATTATTTCTCTCATTTTCCCCAATATTGAATATTGTCAATATTGAGTATCTATGATAGTCACAAATTACATTATTTTCTTTATTTTTTTTTATGGTACTGGGGGTTGAACCCAGGGCCTCGCGCCTGCATGCTCTGCAAATGCCTGACCACTGAGCAGCACCTCAGCCCATTTTTTTTACTTTTTGAGACAGGGTCTCGCTAAATTACGCAGACTGCCTCCGGTCTCGAACTTGCAATCCTCCCGCCTCCGCCTCCAGAGTCGCTGGGATTACAGGCGTGCGCCACCACGCCCGGCCACAAATTACATTATTTTCATAAAATTCAACATTTGTCAAATGTTTGTGTGCCATCTTCTCTTCTGAGTTCCTATTCAATCCCTTTGCTCTTTCATCATTTTGAGTTTTAGTTATGTTTGTCAATGTGCATGAACCCTTTATATATAGTGGCCTGTAACTTTTGCTGTCATAATTGTTGGGACAATTTGTTCCTTTTACTGAACTAGGGCCTTCTAATCAAGAACAAACTTAGAATCCGAGTTAGACTGCTGGTTTGAATATTGCCACTTCAGAGCTAAGTGCACACAGAGCCTCAGGAGTGGCAGTGCTCTCTGCTTGAAAAGGAAATAAATTCCTGGTCAGAGAAATAGAATGAAAATATTCTCACAAGATTAATTTGAAGTAGCTTTTTTCCATCAGTAGAAGTCCCTCTAATTTCTTATGCTAATAAAGGAGAATGGCATGGTGGCCAAAATAGATAGGTCATCCAATTCCAAATTATGGTCTAGTCAAATTCATGTGAATGGTAGTGACGATTTCCCAAGAATGTGGGTGACGGACATTTAAAATCTAGGATAATACTGTATTAAAATATCCCTGGGTCAATATTGTCACCTGACCATGGGCTATGTGGGAAAGTGAACCAGAGAAAATTTCCCAACATAGTTTTGCACTCCTAGCCCTGAATAGCCTGCAGCTGTAGCCCTGTGGCATCCGATCCCGTCAGATCTCAGAAGCTAAGCAGGGTCGGGCCTGGTTAGTACTTGGATGGGGGACTGCGTGGGAACGCCAGAAGCTGTAGGCTTGGGAGAAGGACCTGGCAACCCCCTCCCAAAAATCAATCTGCAATTGAAAACCCTATGAACAGCAGAGAAGCACTGACAATAGTGTTTCCCCTGTTGTACAGAGGGTTGCTATGAGTTGGATACCGACTCGATGGCACCTAACAACAACAACAAGCCCTGAATAAGAACAATTTTTTTTTGCCTGAGGGAGCAGACCCAAAACATTCGGGAAGGACAGAATAAATAGGGATACTGATTCCTATGAATTCTTGCTGTTGATGCCTTATTTACTCACGATGCTAAATGGGGCCTGCTTTTTCTTGTTCTTTTCAGCTGAAGAATCAAAATGAAAATTGAAAAGTGCCTTGTGTCCCTTTTCATACAAGAATATCTATAGCTCTAATCTCCATCCCCCAAGGGTACTTTGTACTTTCTCCTTCCATGCTAAAATATCTACCAGCTGCATCCTAAATATTGTAAATAAATATCGGTCACATAGTTATTTATAAATTCAAATTTGACGCTGACCTAATACTTCCTGATACCAAGCTTCAAGCTTTTCCCACAATATTGTTCCTCCCATGAAACCTTGTTTTGTGTGCAGTTGAGAGCTCCTGAGGTTTGAAAGTAGTGAGTGACAACTTCACAG
Source organism: Pedetes capensis (assembly GCA_007922755.1). Taxonomy (NCBI): domain Eukaryota; kingdom Metazoa; phylum Chordata; class Mammalia; order Rodentia; family Pedetidae; genus Pedetes; species Pedetes capensis. The sequence goes on from VMDO01008468.1 coordinate 66,090, forward strand.
ACATGTGAAATGCATGGGATGTAGTAGTTGCCATTCTATCTTGGTTATCAATAGCTAGATGGACTCCAACCATTTCTCCCTGAAACTAGCTCTCCCTGACCCAGAACTTTTTTGGACTCCCAAAGCTTTGTCCACAGAACTGCAGCCTAGAGAGAAATACAAGACTCCTGTTCTACATTGTTGTCTTGGCAGGCCTCCTCTTGCTTTCTCTGAGTAGAAATGAAGCCACGGCAGCTGACCTAAGTAACATCACCAGCATTAGGTAAAAATTCAAGCAGTGCTATGGGTCAGGGGCTGAGTAAGTGGGAGGTAGACTCCAGGGGACTCCATTTTCATAGACTGTTTCTTCATGAAATCCAGGATTTAGAGGAAGCAATGGTCAAACATACTTGGGCAATTATAGAGAAAGAAAGTTGGTCTCAAAGGTAGAGCCATTGTCAGCCATGTCAAGTGTATACCCCCAAAGAAATTCTGAATCTTGATCCAGGCACTGTGGTGCATGCCTGTAATTCCAACTACTTAGGAGACTGTGGCAGGAGGATAACAAGTTCAAGGCTGGAGGCTGCCTGTGCAACTTGGTGAGATCCTGTCTCAAAATAAACAATAAAAAAGGGGGCTGATGATGCACCTCAGTGGTAGAGCACTTACCTAGCATGTACAAGGCCCTAGGTTCAACCTTCAGTACTGAAAAAGAAAGAAAGAAAGAAAGAAAGAAAGAAAGAAAGAGAAAAAAACAAAAACAAAACAAAACAAAACAAAAACCCTGAATCTTCTTCTTGGAAGAAGATACACTGAGTTGTAAATCCTTCCATCCTCCAAATTTTTCATCTTGAAACCTAATTCCTGCAGGTGCAGTGGTGCACGCTTGTAATCCCAGAGGCTCAGGAGACAGAGCCAGGAGGATCACAAGTTAGAGACCAGAAGCAGTCGCCATAACTTAGTGAGACCCTGTCTCAAAAAGTAAAAAAATGGGCTGGGGGTGCAGCTCAGTGGCCCAGCACTTGCAAAAGTATGTGAGGCTCTGGGTTCAAATCCTGGTACCTCAAAAAAAAAAAAAAAACAACCCCTAATTCCTCAGGGAATAGTATTTGGAATGGGGTGTTGAGAAGTGCCCTCATGAATGACATTAGTGCCCTTACAAAAGAGACCCCAGAGACAAACCTCATCCCTTCCCCAGGTGAAAACAGCGAAAAGATGGTCATCTAGGAACCAAGAGTCAGGTCCTCAGCAGACACCAGATCTGCTAGTGCTTCTACTCCAGAATTATGAGATATACATCCCTCCAGGTGATGGTAGTTTGTTTTAGCATCATGAATGAACTAGGAGAAAGAATAAACCTGTAGTTGGTAAAGGAATTAAGCAGATCAGCTATTGCAGAGAGACCCTGAAGAGGAGGGGCATGTATAGACTTCTGTTCCACACACAGCACTTCTGAGCCATCGCCAGGTGAGTGCTCCACCTGGGTGATCACCTAGGCTCATTCACCACCTTTGCACCGCCCAAGGAGCCAGACAGGGAATGGAGGTGCCTGGTCACTGGCCAAGGAGTTGTTCTATTCCCAAGACCAGAGCCTTGTCCTCCGTCCAAGCAGTGCCAAGTGCCTCTCTTTTGAGAAGCCAGTCATTGCCCAGAAGGCCTTATCTCTTCCTTTTCCCAGAGGACAGTGGGGCAGTAACGGGGAGACATGGGCATGGAAATAGACTGGTGAGGGCATAGGCTGCCTGGCTCCAAGCTCTCCTGGTAGGGCTAACAGACACAGAGAAGATGGAGTCATGAGGGACAAATATGAGGGGTCAGATACTTCAGGGTCCTAGGGCAGTAGGGTCTTAAGCAGGGGTAAGAGCTTGGGCACTAGTCTCACATTTCTTGCTCAACTCCTAACGCCACCACCTCCTGGCTGGTAACTATGGGCAAGTTCTTTAATCTTTCCATATCTCACTTTCCTCCTCTTCAAAATGTAATCATGCAGCTGGATGCAGTGATGTATACCTGTAATCCCAGCAACATGGGAGGCTGAGGGAGGAGGATTACTAGTTTGAAGCCAGATGTAGCCTCCTCAATTTAGCAAGACCATATCTCAAAATAAAAAAATTAAAAGGGGACTGGGGGTGCAGCTCAGTGGTAGAACACTTGCCTAGCATAGTGAGGTCTTTGGTTCAACTCCCCCAGTTGTTAGGTGCCCTTAAGTCAGGCAGACTCATAGCAACCCTGTGTGGAACAGAGGAAAACAATCCCCAACACTATGCCATACCCTTAACTACTGTCGGTGTTTCTCAGCTATTCATAGGGTTTTCAATGCCTGATTGTTTTGGGAGTGGACTGCCAGGTCCTTCTCTCTAGCCCACAGCACCCAGTATTCCCAGGAGGTCTCCCATCCAAGGACAAACCAGGCCCAACCCTACTTAGCTTCAGAGATCAAGAAAGATTGGCAGTCAGGGTGGTCTGGTTATAGACAACTCTCCCCGCACTGACAATAAAGTAAAATAGAACCATGGAGCACCCACCTCACCCAGTCACAGTGAGAGTTCAGCAAAATAACTCTGGGGAATTAGCCTGCAGCAATTATTCAATACCTTCTCATGGTTCTTAATCCACGGGCTAGTCCTTTGACCCGCTTCTGCCTGAAAATATCTTTGTGTCCTGCCTTTTTCCTTGTAGAAGACTCCCAAATTCCAACTTGTTCATCAAAAAGTCTCCCAAACATTCTGGATACAGGAGGGTGTGGATGAAGTTGGGCTCTGGCTGTCCCCTACTGAGGGTGCCCAGTGACAGCTTGGTGCGCGCAGGCAGGCGCACAAGCCCGGGTGAGGGGTTAGTTGACCAGAGCTGGTGGTCTCCTGTTAGCAGCCTGGAGCTGGTGGGCGGAACAGAGCCGTGGTTAGCCTGCTGTCAGAGCTCCCCCACTCACCCGTGCTCCCTGGAGATGCTGGGCGCGCTGCACCCGCCCTCTCTCCCCTAGCCTCCCCAGTGGAATCCGAGTCTTCTCTTCCACGTATCTAGGGTAATGAGAAGACAGAAGGGAATTGTGAGTGGTGGTCGCCACTGTGGTTTCCCCGCTGTTTCCCTGTGCGCCCGGGGACAGTCACGGGTTTTTAGGCAAATCCCACCGGCGGAACAAGTACTCCTTCCCTTCCAGAGAGAAACCACCAGGGTGCCCCGAAGCCCCAGAAGAGAAACTGAGAAAGAGAAAAGGACAGGAGGGAAGCTAGAAGCTGGCAGCAGAGGGAACAGCAGATTGTTGCGAGCCAATGGCAACATAAGGACGAGATGGCACCAAATTCCCTTTGGCCAATGACAAGACAGAGTTTAAAGAAATCTCATTAGCATTTCCCCAGAGGCAGGGGCAGGAGGGGCGCGGTGTTGGTGCCTGCAGCATCCCAGCTCCACGGCTCCAGTCGGTCGTGGCTCTGCTCTGTCCCCTCCCCTCTCCCGCCTTCACCTCCACGCGGGACTGCTTGGCCGGTCATCCCTGCGCACTTTGCCCCTTCTTGGCAGAGGATAAAAGGGGGCTGAGGAAATAAGGAATACGGGCACCCATCCCCAGCTCTACCCTTTAAATTCCCAGCCGTGGAAGATCCGCGCACAGCGGGGAGAGGCTGGACACCCCTCCAAGGCGCGAGGCGCAGAGAAGGGTTCTGAGCGCAGCTTCACCGATCGCCAGGCACAAGAGGGCTCCGGAACCGAAGTCCACCCTCAGTTCCAGCGGTGCCAAATTTCGCTTCCCAGTCTCAGCCCTGGGAAAGTGGTCGCAGCGACCAAGAGCGATGCCGGCCCACGTGCTACGAGAGGTGAGCTTCCAGAAATGGCCCTCGCCCGGCGCATAAGCAGGCGCTGGTTGGGCTTCCAAGTGACTGAATGGTGGAGGAGAAAGTTAAGAGCTCCAGCGACAAATCAGCCATCTTTCTCGAATTCTACTGCCATCAGTTAGTTAGGGGTGTGGATTGCAGTTTGGGCAACTGATTTCTCAACTTTTGTTTCTTAAGCTTTAAAGAAAAAGCCGGCCGTGCCGGGACCCTCATGCATACATGCGGAGTTTCCTTTTGCTACGGGTGCCCGTACTTCACTCCTTCTTCCTATTGCCCCTTCACCTTGAGGTTTTACCTTTAGTCGATCTGCAGTTCCTGGAAACCTCCCTCTGTTCCATCTCGGAGCACGCTGCGCTGGGACAGGGTCTGTAGTTTTACTGCACCCTCCCGCTAGCTGCAGCGGTGAGTTCCCCGGCTGCCACTAAGAGTCGGCTCTCCTAATTCTCCCCCTCCCTGCAGATGTCTGGCTCCTACACGACCACCACCACTATAACAGCGCCTCCCTCTGGGGGCCCGTTGAAAGGAGCAGAGAAACTGGAAGAGATTTCCCACCGCTTGGGAGAAGACATCCGCCCGGAAATAAAAGATGACATACATGACCCCAGCTACCAGGATGAGGAGGGACCCCCGCCCAAGCTGGAGTATGTCTGGAGAAACATCATCCTCATGTCTCTGCTGCACTTGGGAGCCCTGTATGGGATCACTCTGGTTCCCACCACCAAGTTCTACACCTTCCTCTGGGGTAAGCATGCTCCCTCCTCCTGAGCCAACACCCTAGGCTTTAATGAGGTGGGGTCTGACACAGGGCAGTGGCTCCTTTCTAAGTTTTCCCAGCCCTTTCTCTTTACTTCCTGGGAGGAGGACCGGGCCGGGAATAGAGCCTTGTGTGGGATTAGGGTACAAGAGTGCCAGTTCTGGGTGCCCCTTAACATGGATGTTGGAGAGTGAGCCCTGAGACCAGTTGCTTTGAGGTGTAGCCTGGTGCAAAGAAGCAGTTGTCCCTGAAAGAGCTTTTCTCTTGGAGTTATCGGCCTGGCTGCCTGTCTCAGCCCTGCCTGCCACAAAAGAATCAAGGCCCTACCTGGGAAGCATGGGAACCTGGTGTTGGACCGGGGGCTTCACAGGCTACATGTTGGGCCCAGCCACCGGGCAGAGCTAGTGGGAAAGTCTCAGGTGCCAGGCATGATGAGGTGTGCCTGTAATCCCCACACTGGGGAGATTGAGGCAAGATTAGTAAATTGAGGGCCCCCTGGGCAAGACCCTGGCTCAAAATAAGAAAAGGAAAGAAAGAAAAGAAGAGGAAAGGAAAAGAAAGAGAGAGAAAGAAAGAAAGGAAAGTCTCAGGTGAACAGATGATTAGAAAGGGAGGAACTGAAAGGAGTTATCCACAAAACTATTTGGAGCCCCCTGGCTATACCAGGGTGGTTTGCTGTGGAGGAAGATGAGGATGAAGAAGACTCCTGTACAATGCATTTCTGAAGGTGTGTGGCTCTGCTTCTTCAGATTGGTCTTCAGGGTTTGTAGAAATGCTTGTAGGATAAAATGAGGTTGCTTCATGTACCATTCCCATCCATTCTGCTCCTGCCCCTCTCTCCTGAGACCATGAAGTGCCAAGGACCCTGCACCTCCTAATCCCAGTCCCCCCTTGGGTCCTGCCCATCTATCCTTGGCAGGGACAGCCAGGCCAGATAATAAAGCTTAAGTAGCCCTGGCCTTCAGGCTGCTGTAATGAGGGAGACAGTTGCCAGTTTGCCGCTGAGCTGCCCTAAGTTCAACTCTTCAGGGATCCATGGGTGTGGGCTGAAGGCAGGGGTGCCCCTGGACCCACACATGTGCTTTGCAGGCAGTTTCACCTCTATCCTCTGAAGTCTGAATTTAGGAAGGGGGAGCAGGTAGCTCTACCTGTGGGACCCACTTGCTGCTCTCTGAGGGCTGGTGAGCCACAGGTCCCTCTCCAGAAGGCAACAGAAGGTGATCCAGAGCAGTCTCAGGTGTGGGTACTTTCTGACAGCTCTCTTGAAAGGTGGTGATGGAGAAGGGCTGGTCAGCCATGTGTCTGTCTCTCTGGGCCCAGGCCTCTTACGTGTTACAGATGGAAAGCTCCACTCCTCTAGCTTTGTCTTGGAAGTTCTCTAGGTACCACAAGGAAGTACAACTGAGACGACCCCCTTTCTCAGGAATAGTTTTTCAGGATACCAGGTGGGGACAGCACTGCTTTGTCAGGATTGGGAAGGGCATGTTCCTTAGATTAGTTTTGTGTTCTTCCAGTATTTCTCCTGACTCAGCTATTTCCAGCTTCTTCCATTTATTTGCAGGCTCTAGAAGACCTCTCAGGGCAGGGCTGAAGAGATATTTCTGACAATATTGAGGGTAGAAAGGCAAAATTCTCCAGCCCTCCTCTTAGGACAAAGCTATGAGATGTTACCTAATCACTGGTGTAGACACTAACAATCCTTCCCTGAGGGAAAGAGAAAGGATCTAAATGACATACGAGCCTTCTACTTGACAGACCAGAGGTGTGGGTAGAACAGGCATGAGAGTGCCTGGGTGGCAGCCCCAGCTTCCCCGTTAAGAGGGCATTGCATTTGCTTTTGGAGTCGATGTGCCAGGGCTGTCTGTAGAGTGAAGCAAATGCATATGCTTCTTTGGCTCCCAGCTGAGACTCTTGTTTTGCCCAAACCTTTTCTTTCTTCCTGAGATTCAGGGCTCTAGCTCCACTGTGCATTTTCCTGGTATAGATGTGATAGGATACTGTATGTGGGAAGAAGGACTCAAACACCACACGGCCAGAGGCCACAAATCACCTTAGGTCTCAATTCCAGCTCCAAGGGGATATAGCCAGAACTTTCCTTAGATAGACACAGGCTTTGTGGCTCTACTAGGGATCCTGAAAGAAAAGCAGGAAAGGATGTGGTGGGGAAGGGAGAGGAGAGAAGGAGCTTGTTTAGAAAATGGTTATCTGTGGCTACAGAAAAGCACAGGACAATTTGTACAATGTGTGGTGTCCCCCACTGAAACTAAGTTCTGTAGCCACTGAGAGTCTATTGTTTCCAGTTGTTTTCTCAGAATAAAACATTTTTATGTGTTTCTACCGAGGCCTCACCCACTTCTTTCTAGACCTGGCAGTCAGAGGAAGAAATAGGTACACCCAGTATCTTCTTTGTCATTGGAGATCACATTTGATATTTCCTGAGCCTACAGGCCTAGAAGACAACAAAGCAGGACAATGTCCTGCTGCTCTGCTCCCAGCCTTGAGCATCTTCCAGCATTGTCTAGAATTAGCATTGATGGTACATAGGCTGAGAGAGGGATGTGGCAAAGGAGAGATGCAGGGCCTGAGCACAGGTCTTGTGGAGCAGGTGGTAGAGCTAGAACATGAACTCATTGTTCCCAGAAAACCTAGCTTTAAACTGTGGCTCAACATTTACTGGTTGCGTGACCCTGTTTATGCTTAACCTCTCTCAGGATTTATTTCCTCACCTGCAACATACAGCATTAATAGTCCCTACCCCATTCAAGGTGTGCAGTGAACATGAGAACATGAACATCCTTGGTAAAGCTCAGGCCATTGTGCAAATATGACTGTGTGCAGGGCTCACTGTCCCTCATATGACTGTGTGCAGAGCTCACTCTCCCTCATAATGACTACATTGCCTGCTCTAATATTGAAATGCTGTTGTACCAGCTGGTAAATAGCCACATCTGTGTGTCACCTGAGTGTCCCCTACAACTCAGGGTTACTCCAATTGGTAGGTGCCCAGATTGGCCAGGCTGCCATTTTCAGAACACCCTTGTATATAGATCTTAATCTCTAGTGTAGTAGTTTGCAGCCCTGAACACATGAAAGAAGGTTAGCTAAAGGTTGTAAGAGATAGGTCCTGGGATAATGCCCCTGAAGACTGACTGACCATGTGAGTGACACAGCAGTGAGAGTTTATTTCCTCTCTTGAGCTGCTGTCTCCTTAATTCCTAGGACTCCTTAGCTTCCACTCCCAAGGTGGAAAGGCTGAGAGGTGACAGTAGTTTTTCAAGTCATAAAAGATATGAGGCCTCAGAGACCCAGAAATCCCTGGGGTTCAGGGGTAAGTGGATCCCCACCCATAGCCTAAAAAAAGACAGAGACTGTGGCATCAGGAGAGTGTCTTTGACATGCTTCCCCCATGGGACTTAACTATTGCTGATAACCCCTGCTATCTTGTCCTATAGTGTATTTCTACTATGTAGTCAGTGCCCTGGGCATCACAGCAGGGGCCCACCGCCTGTGGAGCCACCGAAGTTACAAAGCACGACTGCCCCTGCGAATCTTCCTCATCATTGCCAACACCATAGCATTCCAGGTAAGAAGTTTGTGCTGCTCAGCTCTTGCATCTCACCCTATCTAATCCAGAGCAAAATGGAGGGGAGCAGCCCCAGCAGGACACTCATTGGCCTTGCCAGTCTCCTGTGGTCACCTCAAACAGGCTCAGTTTGAGGTCCACCAAGCATGAGGTACTTCTGAGTCACTGGGAAGAGAAATAGGAGGTTAAGAAGAAAGGCTTTCTAGGCATAGGGTCATTTTTCATCCCAGGGTCCCTATGGTATCATATAGTGTGGCTCTTGTGGTCCTTCAGCTGTTTTCTGGACGGCCAGTGAACCATAAACTCATGCTTTAAGGTGACTATCTTACACCTCCACCACAATTCAGATAAGAGCAAACATGGTCGGTGACTATGTATGGGCACTGGGCTAAGCACTCGAAGTAGATTAACTCATTGAGTCCTTATACCATCTTAGGAGGTAGGCCCTATCATTACCCCCATTTTAAAGATGAGGAAACTGAGTTACTGAGGGGTTGGATAGACCAACATGGTTCTATTTGGAGCTGCCATGCTAGCTATGACAACTGTTGAAGTTGATTTGTAACAGACAAAATGAAGGGAATTGGGGAAGGATACTCTTGTTGCTATTAGGCTGTAGTAATAGGCATGGAATAGCTTGTGGTGTAAGGCTTATCTTGCAGCAAGAGGAAAGCAGGAAACTACATTAGCCCCATGTTACTTGGCAATATCTGAAGTGCTCCCTACATGTGTCTAGTCATTTCTGCCCTAGCAACTGTTCTGTGAGGCTCCTAATCACCTGATGGGGCAAAGGCAAGGAGAAGTCATTAGGAAAACTTTGAATGGGTGGATAGAGTCCCAGATAAGCCCAGAGGCCCTTTGGAAATGTGCTCATGGTCATGAGTTATAGGTGGGGCTTGTTCTTGGGTTAGGTGACCTGTCACTTCTGAAGGTATCAGGATGGAGCTCTTCCCACCTTTACCACAGAGCAGCACCCTGCACCTGCAGGCCATTTTTTCTCATACTCTCTATGCCCAGGGATTAGACACCCTGTGAGGACCCTGTCCCACATTTCTTACTTGAAGAACTGCCATGTTGTTTCCTAATGAAACACTTTGGGTGCTGTGACTTATCTCCCTTCTCCCTTCTCTGTGACTTCTCTCTCTTCTCCATAACCTTCAGGAAGCAGCAGTGCTATTTCTGTGCTCTGGGACTGGAAATTGGTTTTCCATGTAAGCTTCTGGGGCTAGTGTGCAGGAGAAGGAAACCTGCCGTGCCTTCTTTGGAGGAAGAGTCCTGGGGAATTGTGAAGTTGGGTTCTTGCAGACATCCAGCCATTGGAATTCTCCCAGGAGGGCATCTCTTCTCAGTCTTGTATTCTACTCTGTCTCTCCAGAATGATGTGTATGAATGGGCTCGAGATCACCGTGTCCACCACAAGTTCTCAGAAACACATGCTGATCCCCACAATTCTCGTCGTGGCTTTTTCTTCTCTCATGTGGGCTGGCTGCTTGTGCGCAAACACCCAGCCGTCAAAGAGAAAGGCAGTTTGCTGGACATGTCTGATCTAGAAGCTGAGAAATTAGTTATGTTCCAGAGGAGGTGAGTGAAGGAAGATGGAGCTGGGGGTGTGGCCCTGGGAATAAGGTATTTGGGGACCTCACTTATTCTCTTAGTATTTATAAAATAATAGCTGAGTGATTTACTGGGTAAGTTAAGAATCACTTAAAACCTTGGTTTTTAATATCCCACAGGCTTATGCCCCGTATTTTCATTGTTTCTATCTGTTTAAGCTGTCTTAATTAAACCAATTAAATGCAACAAGAGTTTACTGACCTAGGATAGTCATGGCCACAAAAACGCATGTAGTTGAGTCTTTGCTTTAAAGGAATTTTTAGCTCATTGGGAGTTGGAGGGATAAGCCAAGTACTCAAATAGCCATGAAGCAAGGCAAAAGGAAATTGTCTATACAAGGAGAGGTACAAAGAGGAGTAAGATTGCTCAGTGGGAATACAATGGAATTGTTTATGAACAAAGTAGCATCAGAACCAATCCAGGGACAGAGATTGTCACAAATTGGGGTAGGCAGGGACAGTGCAATTAGGAAGAACAGAGTAAGCTAAAGCCTTAAGTATGTTCCCCAAACATAGTCCTTCTGCTTCAAGTATAGCACGTGGCAGGAAAAATGACTGAAAAGAGAGACTGATGAGGTTCCTATGGAGTCCTAGACTGGTTTAGGATTAATTCAGTCAGCAACAGGGAACCACTAAAGGATTCTCCAGCAGCATTTGGCACAGTCAGAGATGTCTTAGGACAGGTGGAAGTCACCCCTGACTGAGAGTTGAGAGTCAGAGACACAGTTAGACAATAGGGAGAAGCCATGCTAGGGAAGGAGAGACAGGAATAGGAAGGGATGGACTCACGGAATGCCATTGACATAAAAGCCCAGGTGTGAGTGCTAAGGGGTGTAGGCAGTTAATTTCCTTGGAATGTCAGGTGCCTAGTCTACATGGGAGTGAAGAGAAAGACAGGGCCTTCAGAGGGACAGAGCCCTGCAGGAGATCAAGGACACTCTGTGCTTCCTGAGGGAAAAACAGAGCAAGCACTACGGGGTGGTCCCATGAAATGGAGGCACGGCACTTAGCACATACTTTGCATCAAAGACCCCAATGGGCAAGAGAAAGGAGCCCAAAGGCATCTAGATGGAAAAGAGCTCAGGCAACCGAACTTGGTTGATGAGGTTGTTATTTGACCCTGACCTGTTTGACCAGAATGGTCTCAAGCTCTTGGGAAGAACATTGATTCAGAATCAGGAGACCAGTTTTCCAATCCTTGTTACACTGGTTTCCAGCGGGTTGGTCCTAGAAAAGTCTTTTAACCTATCCACACTGCCTCATTTTAAAAAGTGAGATAACAACAATCTGTGCTCAAGAGATTTTCCACAAAATTCCCTGTTGCTCCCTGTACTCAGAGTACAGGAGAAAAGACCAGGGAAAGCCCAGCAGGTGTAGACAATCCAGGTAGGCATGAGAATGCTCTCTCTACTAATATAGGTACTACAAGCCTGGTCTCTTGTTGCTGTGCTTCATCCTGCCCACACTTGTGCCGTGGTATTGTTGGGGTGAAACCTTTCTACACAGCATGTTCGTTGCCACTTTCCTGAGATACGCTATGGCGCTCAATGCCACCTGGCTGGTGAACAGTGCAGCCCACAGCTTTGGATATCGCCCTTATGACAAGAACATTGCCTCTCGGGAGAATATCCTGGTTTCAATGGGAACTGCGGGTAAGTCAGCAGTCCATAGCATGACCACATCTAGTGATCTGCTGAATAGAATATTTGGCTTGGAGCCAGAGGAACCAGAATGACCTGGTTTTTTTTTTTTTTTTTTTTTTTAAAGCATCATGTAGCTCAGTTTTTCCACTATAAAACTAGGGGGTGATATGGTGGGAAACCATTATGACAATCTGCCACAATTTTTTATAAAGTGGAAAGGGCAAGAAGTAATTCTGCTTTGGATTTTTGAAACAATTTCCAAATGCTACCTATAATAAGCACCTCCCCCTTTTTTATAGTACTGAGGGGTTAAACCCCTGATATATGCTTTGCAAGCACTCTACCGCTGAGCTGCACCCCCAGCCAGTATTTATTTTATTGTATTCAGGCCAGTATTTATTGAAGCTTTGGCCTTTTTTGGTGTAAAATTCTTTCTCAGCAAAACAAGATTTCTTCTGATCCTCTTATTTTCTGAGAGAAAGTTCCTCTGACAAAAGCTCCCAGACAGCCATGGCCAGTGCCTCTCCACTCGTTATTCAAGATGCTTCTGAGGACATCTGTTTGCTTCAGAGTAGGAGACACTGTGTTCATCCATTCACTCAACAGCCGTTGGTATCGCCAAGGTCAAGATACTTGCAACATAAGAGGTGTGCAAAGATGAGGAAGATAGCAATTCACAGAGCAACCTAACTGCTCTCCTTGCTTTCATTGCAGGAGAGGGCTTTCACAACTACCACCATGCCTTCCCCTATGATTACTCTGCCAGTGAGTACCGCTGGCACATCAACTTTACCACATTCTTCATTGACTGCATGGCTGTCCTTGGTCTGGCTTATGACCGAAAGAAAGTATCCAAGGCCACCATCTTGGCCAGGATTAAAAGAACTGGAGATGGAAGTTACAAGAGTGACTGAGTTTTAAGTCATCCAGGTTCCTATTCCCAAAAGCCAGCTGGGTAGTGTTTTAATGTACTGTTAATTAACTACTGACTAATTCTACCAAGATGATTAAAATGATAAGTTTAACCCATCCTGGTGCAGTATCTTTTAAAATGGGAATCTTTCAATAACTTTTTGAAGTAATACATGTTTTAATTAGCTAGATTTAACAATTCCACCATATACATACTTCCAAATATGTTGTACATGATAAATATATGAAAACTTATGTGTTGATTTTTTAAAATAAATATAAACATTCTTTTAAAAAAGATTGTTAAAAGCTAACAAATTTGCTATTATGATGCTAAGGTGATAAACTCATTTCTTCTATTTCCATTGTGCTTTGCTTTATTTCCTTTACCTTCCTTTCTTTTCGTCCTTATTCCTCCTACACAAACAGCTGGTCAACTGTTGGTCTATGCCCATTCTTAAAGGCCTAGACAAACTTTCTATTGTCTGAAATATCAATCTTTAACCCAAATAATGCTTTCCTTGATCTGTCCTGAGCTTCAAGGTAGGTGGCTCAAACAAGAGATACAACAATACCTTCCTGGAAGTTTTCTGCTAATCATCTTCAGCCCAGGCTTTGCTAGATGGGATGGGAAAACCTCTTTATTTGGCACACAGCTTGTAAAGCAGGTAGACATAAGGTGAGAAAAGTTAGCATACAGGGTATGGTTCACAAGTTAAGATGAGATAGGGATGGGAGAAGAGGGAAGATGAAGCTTTTGGGATGATCACACTCAGCTGTCTACCTAGCAGAGACATCAAGTCTCCCCTCCCTCTTGCATGCCTCCTTTTTCTCCTAACTTGAGCCATGAAGCTTGATGAGAACAGGACACAACAGCAAACCAATGACTGCAGTTAAAGGGGAAGCATTTAGTGGTATGTGTGTTTTTTTCTGTGGAAGGCTTTTATATTTTCTTAATAACAAAGAGATTTCTTCATAGAAAAAGAAGGCTTCAGATTGTGTAGGTACAGAACTGATGAATACAGTGGGCCAAAATTTTGAGGATTCTTTGAGCTGCTCACCCAACTTCTTTCATCTTCCTGCTCTGCCATCTTCAGGGTAGTAGTCACTTCCCTCATAGAAATCGGATATCTATGGCATCTGCAAATATTCAAAAACAGAAGGACTTAGGCAGGTGAAGTTTGATCAAACATAAATATATGTAGACATATAATGTTTGCTCTGAACATGAAAATATTTCACATAGAGTATTTCCCTCTGAAAAAGATATGCTAAGAAAAATTGAAGGAGAGAAGGGATAGCTGCATTGCTTATTCCTTCCACTACAGGACAGGTGATGGAGAGGTTAAGGGGTAGTGTCTGTAGACAACTCCTAAGAGGTAAATTTCCAAATGAAGGGCTCAGAACATATTGCCAAGGGATTCAGAAGGTACTAAGTTATTAGGTCCCCTAGTGAAATAAGTTCAATCTTAGCTCTGTTCATTACTTTAGGTTTCTCCTTTTTGTTAGGTGCCGTCGAGTTGGTATCCAACTCATAGCGACACTTATAGGGTTTTCAATGGCTGACTGCTTTCAGGATTGCCTTGGGAGTGGATTGCCAGGTCCTTCTCCCATTTTTGTGATGCTGGGAATTGAACTCGGGACCTCAGAGACTGCAGCGCAGTGCTCTACCAACTGAGCTAAATCCCAGCCCATGGTTTCTCCTTAGGTTGAGTAAAAACTGGGCTTCTCCCCACAGTGTTATATCCTCTCACTCATTCTTTACTTTCTGTCCATCCAGCCAGTGTAGGACTGCCTAGGGGGTGGGGTGAGGATCTCTTAAGCACCCTGATCCTTGCTTCTTGGCTCTGCTCCATCTTTTCCTTTTCTCCTAATAGTTCTGCTTTCTGACATTTTCTTCTTTCTCTGGATAGGAAGCCTCCTGTGTGTATTTGGGGCAGTGAGGACTCACTGTCCAGGCAGCTCCCTCTCCTGCAGACACAATGCTCATGGCACTCTACTGCTCTCTTTAGCAAGTAGAGCTGGCTGTCACTTTCATATGACCTCCAGATCCTCTCTCCCTCCACCCCATGTGCCTCTGCCACATTGACAAACTAAGAAAAGTTTTCAAACCCTTTAGCAAATACCTGGGTCAGGGAGGATCTCTAGCACATGAGACATAGCCAAGCTAAATGCTCCTGATGAGCCACTGAGCAAAAGAGGGTTTGTTAGTCTCCTCTGTTTATTTCAGAACAGAGCATGCTCAGTGGCCCCTGCATGCTGGGCAAAGTGGCTCTGGATAATCAGTGTTCCCAGCTGACAGTACAATGCTTAGGGGAGCAAGAGAACAGTAGTTCTCTCTGGGGGCATGGAAGCAAAATCTCATTCCCAAATGCCTCACTTAAACTGATTCCTGGTTCCTGGACCAGCTTGTTCTACAGTGCTTTGGCTGAAAAGTGGGATCTAGATGCCATGAACTTTGCGTGGATAGAGTATGTCTGCTCAGAAACTAACTGACATCCCTTATCACACAGCACAGGGAGACAACAGTATAGAAATGTCTAGAAAACAGTTTCAGGGACCTCTTCTGTCCCTGTAGCTCAGTTGTCAGTAAAGAGCTTGGCTCTGTTCTATTAGCATTGGCCATCTACAATACACTGATGTGTATTGATGGTGCAAGGGAGCAGGGCTTTTCTAACTGTGCTAATTGAATCTAAGCTTTAAGCTTTAAACCATTCATTGAAGTCAAAAAGAATTTCTTGGATGATCGCCGTAAATCCGCTCACTTCTATCCCTACCTCCTGGAAATATGTCTTAGGTAATTTTACTTCTATAGGTCATAAGATTCCTGCTTTATAAATTATGAATAAGAAAATCAGCTTTTTCTTCTTTCTCATTTAATCTTGTTCCATTCATGCCATGTCCCTAAACTAGGCTGGATGGAGATCCCAAGCAGAGGACTCCCTGGGATATGTGGGTATGTAGGTAGTAGCACACTGGCTCAGTAAGGAACAATGTTTTCATGATTTAACGCTTAAATCAAGCAACACATTAATGAGAAACTCTGACCTTAAAAGGTGAATTTCTAAGTTGTTACATTTCAGGTGTGCTGACATCTTACTCAGGTGCCCTACCCCTTTCCTAATATGGATTGCATGTGAGCCTGCTAGCATTCCCTGTCTGGATTCCCTTAACACCCAAGAACCTACAGATGTGACAGGGATTAACAGGAGCCTGGCTAGAGAATTTTAAATACAGTCATATGCAGGATACCCTTCTAGGCTTCATTTTGGAAAGTATTTTTAGGGCTGTTTTATTAAGTGTTCAAATTTGGTAGAGGGTGGAAGGAATTTGAATGTATTTGATTTGTCATTTGCATGAGATAATGGTGATGGCACTGATAATAGAAAGTTTTTGTCTTGGTTTGCTAGTTCCTGAGCATATTCTCTGTTAAGTGTAGCTCAAAGGCAAACAAAGCAAAGTGACCATGTTATGCTAGAGGCTGAAGCCAGGGCCTTTCCTACCACTGATTCAATATGTGACTCTCACTTTTATAACAAACTCACTCCAGACCTAAGATTTGTAATCCATTCAGGAACCTTCAGAGCTAATTACTTCCTAAACTTCCCATCTCTCAAGCTGTTGTGATGTGGATTGTTCCCAACACATAAACTTGGGGGGATACACTGATGCCATTGCACTAGGCAAGTCATTTTAATGAAGGGGCCTCATTTTTCCTCCTGTTAAAATGGGGCAATAATACTGACCTACCTCAAGGGGCAGTTTTGAGGTGTGACTAAAGATTTTTATTAGGCATTTTGAAATCCTCAGCAGAGTGCTCATGTTCTGTAGACTCTTAAAGTAGTAGTGTTCACCCCAAATGTAACATGTCCCTATGCCCTCTATGCCATCATTCATTTATGCTGTGCTCTCAAGAGAATGAATGAATCCATTGGAGAATCACACAAAATTTGAGAGTGCATAGTCATTGCCATGAAAACATATGCAGGATACTTTTTCATTGCCTGAGTGGGATTTTCTCCTTTTAAAGTGGGACAGTTTTTTGTGACCTAAGAATAATTTTGGAATGATTTCTATTAATATGAACTTTGAAGCTAGTTGTACTGATCTGAGGTTTTGTTTATTTCTAATAAAAGTGAAGTGAATCAGATTGCATGCTCTGGGAATTGTTTTTTTTTTTTTTTCCCCTTTTCTTTCTCTTTGCTTTTTCTGTGATGTAGTCTCCTGGGAACTGTGTGCACGGCCCCTCCATTAGTGCAGAACTGTCCATGTCCTGCACCTTTAAGAGTAAAAGGGAAGTAGAAACTACAAGCACCACATCATAACCCAGTGACCTGCCCTGCCTTTCCTAAGGGTAACTATAGGTTAAACTCTAGCAGCAGGAACACAGGATTCCGCTGGCATTTTACCAAACACATGGCACCAGCTGACATCTTGGCCTGGGGAAATGCCAGGTCTCCATGAGTCACACAGACCCAAGATAGACATCCTGCAGAGACCAAGAGCAGGAGCAGGAGCACTGCCTGGGAAAGTACTTCTTTACCTTGCAGCCCAGGCAGTGTGCTCCAGCTCATCCCTGTCTCTGGAATGCCCTGTCCCCAGGGAGCTAATGGCTTCCTCAGAGTGCTGATGCTCAGCAGCAGAAAGAAAACAGAAAGGAAAGAGTCCCAGGGAACGTTTGTAAGTTCCCAGAGCAGAGAGGGCTTCATAATCACAAGGTGGGAAAGGTGGGTTTGGGCATCTTTGGGCTTGTTTGTTCAGCTTTGTTTTGTTTTTTACTTTTAGCTTTTACTACTTTGTGACTCCTCAAGTAGATAGGAGGGGGCCAGAATTTTCAGTTTATAGAAGTTCCATATTCCAGCAGGGGCCTCCTTGACCAACACCTAGGCTTCTATGAACTCCCAGAACCAGTTCTGCCAGTTCACCTCACTTTCTGGTCTAAGACTGCCCTCACTTTGGACAAGAAGCTCAATTCTATCAGAGTCATTATAAGGTTAGACTCAGACTAATTCTGATTATCCAAAATCAAAGGTTTATATACATTGAAGCTTTGCCAGACCTTAATAACTTAATTTGATGGTGATATTTTCTTCATCAATTAATAATTGGCTTCCTACCTTGAGCCCCATTCTCCTTTTATTTTGTTTAAATTGTTCATGCCAGAACACTTACTCAGTTGTTCCAGAACTTCCCTTTCACATCTCTGCTTTGTTTCCCCTGAACTGGCATCCAACTTAATGTGATCTCATTATGCTCTTTGCTGCTTACTTATTTCCTCCTATTCAACACCTGACTGGCCTCCTTCTAACTAAACACACTTCCATGATTCCTCTATGAAACCTGTATTTTGTATATTTATTTCATCCTAGGGCTATTTTCTTACTCTTGTCTATAAAAATTCCAAAAAAGAGACAAAAGGGGAGAGATCTTAGATCTAGAAAAGTGTAGAGGGAATAAGTGATGAGCTTGCCTGTGAGAGTAAATGTCGAGTAAGAGGTCCCAGTGAATTCTGCTTTTGAAATGTTTTCTGTG